>JACEIK010003822.1:92664-152220 GCA_018107945.1 Datura stramonium | reverse complement strand
TGGTCGTGACTTAGGAAAATAACTTGAAAAAGAGGTGAGAGGCCTTTATATACTTGGAGCCTGGACCATGGCAATGTGGCACGCTGGCCAACGCGCCAATCCAGCTCCATGCCATGTTGGCCATCGCGGAGGAGGGGCCTCCGTGCCACGTTGCCCCTCTAGGCAGCACGGTTCGGCCTCCTCTTGCGAAAATCCGACTTGGCGCTCGTTCGGCCTTTCCCCGGACCCTTTTCTCAAACGTATGACATTCTAAAACTCTCAACCAACATGCGAATAGATCGACTAAATGCTAGAAACTTACGGGGTGTAACAATTATAGTGTGAGAATATATAATTTAAGCACGTTGAATATGAACATAAAAGTTTCTATGAGATGCACAATTGTTCATGGAATAGGTTTGAGATAAATTTTGAGTTGTGAGAGAATAAGACTTTAAAAAAAATAGACGATCATGGTAAGAGATTGAGTATGAAACTTAGAGTATAGTGGCATGCTTAGTTATTGAAGTAAGGTTGAGATGTGAAATATCAAGATTGTCACGCACGATGAAAATAAATGAGCCATAATAGAAGTTTGAGTAATGACATGATTGTCATAAGGAAAAAGTAATCAGTTTGCATAGTTTCATTAACATATGTTGTGTTGATAAAACACAAGCTAGACGTAGACGAGCAACACAGTAATGAGATAATAGTGTAGATGAAGATAAAGACAGAACTTGAGTACTTAAAGGTATCATTTATAATTTTGACCCAATTGAAGAATCACTATTATTAACCAATCTATCAAATATGTGTGGATATAGTTCAAAGTCATCATACACTTACATAGTGTTTATAACTTAGCATAGTTGAGCTTGAGGTTATCTTTGGTTTGTGTTGATCGACGACTTCGTCTTGTCTTATGCTTGATTGCCCAAAAAAAAGATCTATTGGATTTTCATTCAGTGGAGCCTAGTATTGAGTATGATGAATTCACTTTGTATGCCTATGGGATAAGCTATTCCATCAATAAAAGCTTTATATGATAAAGGAAGGATATGTGTAGTATCTAACTAAAACTCGGGGCAACAGAGTTGAGTAACTGACTAGTGAGTTAGTGTCAGGGGTTAATGAGTCTCCTAATGTATGTTTGAGAGTCTATATAGTGTGCGACGTGATAAGGAGAGAAACTTGAGTGTAGATACACTATTGAAAAATAGTCTATTTCTATTCGGTATCACAAATTGACTCTATGGAGTCAAAGAAATGAAAAACAAGGGGTTTGCAAGGCTTCAAAATTAAGAGGTTACAGATAAAATCATAGTCCTTTGAAGTATTTTGTTTTGATTTGTTAAGAAGAATAGTGAATCATGCAGAGTTTATTGATAAAGGACAAATGACTTAGCATGCCATGAAAGGGAAATTATTTCTTTTTCCATACTTAGATAATTTGTGTTCTTATTATAGGGTGTTATTTGTTATTATAAGATAGAATTGTGATCGAGATGACCTGAGTAGAAGAAGAAAAAAATAAAAGTTTGGATAATCTGAATACATGTTTAAGATATATTGTGGTTTGTGGTTAGACCTAGTAATCATCATGGACCAGATGAACTGAGTATTCGAACTGTTAGCATTCTTGTTATAATGTTCACTAATGACACAAGAGAATATTGTCATAGTCGAAAGAAGTATGTGAAGTTATTGAAGATGATTTTATGAACACCGAGATAATACTGATTAAATACAGAAGATCAATAGTGTGAATTTCGATTTTTATGTCATGATGTTTTAAGCATTGTATTATCCAGTAAAAGGGTGACAAGTTGACGTATTATGTACACTAAGGTTCTAACATGTGTTACAATACAACTGTCTTTATTGGAGCAAGAAAAGTTGGTCGGTGCAAATAAAATGACTTTATTAGGAGTTAGTGATAGTTATAAAGGAATCGGGGTTGCTTGATAGTAAATAAAATAGAAACATTACAATTAGATGGTTTAATGTGTATGCACTTGTGGTGGTTGACTTAAGGAGATTAGTACTTGAAGAGATATAATATTTACGATATTCAGTACTTTCAAGATTCATAAATATGCATTGAGATCGAATAAACTGAGCTAACATTGGCAGATATTGTTATGGAGTATTACAAATATTGTTCTTATGTGTTTGAACTGTTCATAGATTAAATACAAGTGTTAGAGAATCAAGATATCCCCACAGACATGGTTTTCTCCAAGAGAAAATAAAAACCAATTCATGTAGACTTTGTGGTTGATCTACGCATTTATTCAGATAGTTGAGATCATAACTTTGGTGAGCTTGATAGGCTTAGAAAGATTGAAAACTTAATTCAAGTTAAATTGTTTATACATCATACTAGACTATGCAGTGATATGTTTTGCAAGATGGTGTGATGGTACGAGATACTCATTTTAATGCCTCGGAAGCTCAAAATCAATATCCGGGACTTAATTTAGAAAATCTGGGAAAGGGCAGAGATGTTGCAGAACAACCCACCTAATGAATCATTAGGTGACCCCACGATTCGTTAGGTGAGCCGTGAGGAGGAGGCTAGAGATTTCATAGGAAGGAGGAAGTGTACCCAATGAGGGACCTCACGAGTCGTGGTCACTAACCATGATCCGTTAGGTCACTATGGGCAGGATCTAGTTGGTATTATATGTAGTCATCCATTGTACTTGACAAGTCGAGAATACACCAGCATGTCGTCAATAAACACTATGACGAACAGGTCCAGGTATGGTCTGAAGATGCTGTTCATCAGGTCCATAAATACAGCTGGGGCATTCGTCAGCCCAAAGGACCTAACTAGGAATTCAAAATGGTCGTACCTGGTCCTGAAGGCAGTCTTTGGAATGTCCCTTTCACGAACTCGAACCTGATGGTATTCGGATCGTAAGTCAATCTTGGAGAAATATCTGGCCCCTGTAACTGATAAAAAAAATCATCTATTCTGGGAAGCGGATACTTATTCTTGACTGTAACCTTATTCAACTTTCGGTAGTCTATACACTTGCGGAGTGAGCTGTCCTTCTTTCTCACAAATAGAACTGGCGCACCCCAAGGTGAAGTACTCGGCCTGATAAAGCCCTTATCTAACAGATCTTTCAGCTGCTCCTTTAATTCTCTGAGTTCGGCAGGAGCCATACGTCTCGGAGAATTGATATGGGCGCAGTATCTGGTAGTAAATCAATTGCAAAATCTATTTCCTTTACGGGAATACCCGGGTAACTCATACGGAAATACATGGGAATTCATTCTGCTTGGAATAGGCGGAGAGTCGAAGGCTCTCGAACATCTGAACTCGACAATGTGGTAAATGCACCCTTAGCTATCAACTTTCTTTCTTGAAGATAGGGAAATAAACCTACCTTTTGGCGTAATTGTACTGCCCGCGCCTAGCTCTGCGTCTTGCCTCCCTGGAAAATGGAATCGGATTTGTCTTGGTCCAGCATTCTACATTGCATTGCACGGAGCAACAATCCATACCCATAATGGCATCGAAATCCAACCATCTCTTATTCTACCGGAGTCTCTTATTGAATTGTGACAATCAACAACCTCTCCTGTACACCCTTGATAGGCCTTCTGGCTATAATGGAGTCACCGACGGGTGTGGATACTGAAAGGGGTTGCTGAACCAACTCTGGTGCAACACTAAACTTTCAAACCACAAATGGAGTAACGTGGGACAAAGTAGATCACGAGATCAATCAATACATAAGCGGGGTATGAGCAGATGGTCATCATACCTGTCACAACATCAGATGGCTTCTTAATCCTGCCTCCCTGTTAAGGCATATGTGCAGCTTTGACCCACCTACCTTTGGAGGCCTCTAATCTTCCGGCCTCTGCTGCTAAGTGAGGGCCCGCACCTGCTTGAGGATGCGGCTCATGACCACCGCGGATGCCCTATCTGTCTATCTCGGTCTCTGACCTCTGGCTGGACAATCTCTCATCGAGATGACCCTCTTGGACACAAATATAACATCCGGTGGATCCATGCATGCTCCCGGAATGTGAACCATTGCTAATATAGTGAAAAGTGGTAGGGTATACCTAGTCTGCTCGTAGCCTTCCTCTGTAGTGGTGAATCTGCAGTATGTAAGCCTCTGCTGGTCTCTGACTGCCCCCTGCGGCTAGATTTGCCCCTCTGCAGCTGTGGTGGAGGCGGGGGTCTGGGCGGCGTCTAACAATCGTGGCCTAGGTCCTCCTCGAGCCTCCCTGCAGCCAACTCAGCGGCTTATCCTGCTTGTGTTGTTCACGGTGGTCCTCACGATCTCCATTGCCGCTGCACGATGCACCCTCAATATTCTGGGTGAATGCCTGAACTCGAGCAATATCCATGTCCTCTCACAGTGTAGCCGTAATACAAGTCTCAACATATTCTGGATTCAACCCCATGATGAAGCGGTGTACTCTGGATACCATGGTATCAACAAAGGCGGGTGCATACCCAGGGCAAGATCAAACCGCAAAGCGTATTCCCGAACACTCATGGCTCCCTGCTCTAAATATAAAAATTGATCCACCGGGCCTGTCGGATCTCCCGTGGCAAATAGTGATCAGAAAATCTCCTGAGAAGAGTTTGGACTAGGTCGGAGGGAAACATCTCTCCTCGGGACCTTTCTAGCTTTCATACCACAACACGACGATATCCAAATGTCAGATACGCCAATTCCAACCAATTCAGTGGCGTGGCATGCATAACCCTGAAAATTCTCTGCATCTGGTCTAGAAAATCTTGAGGGGTCTGTCCGATCCGTACCTCATAAACTGTGGGGATTGAGCCAAAATTCCCGGACCCTTGAACTCTTGGGCCCTCTTTGTGACTCTACAATTGTGTAGACGACATCGGGCGACGCTGGGCGACCATCATTTGTGCTAACATGACTACCGCACTCTTGACCTCCTGGTCGGAAGGTATCAGTATAGGGACTGCTGGAGGTGGTGTCGCCCCCAAGTGGCTCACGATGTGGTGGGAGACTTCTAGGAAGGTTGGGACGATGCCTCGTATTGCCCTCTGATCGGAATGATTCTCATGGGCAGATCTTTCTGCAGGTGCCTTCCTGGCTATGATGTTCAATCTTCGGCCGGTGATAGGATGTTGCTGGATTTGACATTTTATTTGTAACCAAGAATATAGTAAGCTCTAGTGACTCAACCCTATACTGTACTGCTCTACAACACTGAGTAAGAATAAAAAGCAACCATCTATCATGCCTTGCATTTGCCTATGAGTATGTGGTGCACAACACATCCATAGGCAAGACTCTGCACCCACTTACGCTTACGAGACTCCTAGGATACGACCTGCTTTGATACCAAGTTTTTCACGCCCACTCCTTGGGAGGCATGACAAGCACCTGTGCCTACTAGGATCTAGACTGGCTGGGATAGGCGAGCCTAAGCACTTCTGGTTCAGTGGCTCTAACTCAATTCAAGAAAACGGGCTATATAATGTAAGTACGACTCAGGCCGACTAAGGCCTATAATACACAATGCAAGCAAACAACAACTACCCATAGCAACTGAATTAATAGGGAACCTATGGGTCAACAAGGCCACCATGCTGTCTTAGTTATTTGTGAATCAAGAAAACAAGTGCTAATACTCGTAGGCAAGGTCACCACTACTGACTTGAATAAGTCCCCACCGACCATCATACAACAAACTAAAAACATACACACGAACTCACATGACTAGTACAGCTAACCACCGAGTGCAATCTGCAAGCCTCTAAGAAGCGATAAGATGGCCGGGACAAGGCCTAGGCCTCCATCTTGTACAACAAAGAAAAGGAATAAACCTCTAGTGTTGTTACACTCCGTAAAATTTCCAACACGTAGATGGCCTATTGGCATGTAGGCTAAGAGTTTTTGAATGCCATACATGCTAGGGAAAAGGCCCGAGGGAAAGGCTGGGATAAGAAATCCGTCGAACAGTGCGGAAGGAGCAGGGCGAGCCCCTCAGTGATGGCTTGTGTCACGGAGGGAGGCCTGCGGTGGCCCTTGTGACACGTTGGCCACTGTCAGTAAAGTATATAAAGCCTCCAGCAGTTTATTTCATTAACTTCATATAATTTCCGGAAAGTCGCGAGAAGCAGAGGAGAACGTGAGGTTTTGATAATTTTCGTTCGATTACGCCATCAAACGCGGTCCAAACTCGAATTAACTTCAAAAATGCGAGGTATTTGGCAGCAAGGAGCATTCCTAAGGATTTGGTTTAGCGAGGTCGAGTGGGAAAATCGGCGCTACCGAGCTAGGTAGTAAATTGCTCCAAATTAGTGTCCAATATACTCCTAGCCCTAAAGTGACTATTTCTCCCCTTATACGGACTTTCGAGAAATATCAAGTTTTGGCTTAGTTTTTCAATAAGCCAAAGTACGGGGTGTGTATATATATCAAGTGATGTTTTCTTCAATTTTAGTGTGTTAGTTTTAATTGGATGTATATGTGAATGCAGTTGGGAGAAATAGGCGAACAGTAGAGCTTCGCCCGTTAGTTGGAAAATCCCGAAACGAAGGTATGTAAAGGTAATTCCTCGGCAAGTTAGTAATCGATCACGGTAGATAGCGTGGTATATAGAAAGAATTCGAGAAGTCAAGAAGTGAGTCCGGTATGAGCTTGGCAAGCGTGTTTTAGAATTTAGCAAGCATGATTATAATATTATGATATATGTTCAGAATAAAAGTTAGTAAAGTAATATCGGACAGCCGAGATAATATCCCGGATACGGTATAGTCGAATAGTATCTCGGCTACGATATAGTCATACGGTCGAGATAGTATCTGGCTCTGATATAGCCATACGGTTAGATAATTATCTACATTTCTGAGTATCATGCTCTGATCGAGATAAGATTCAGATTCAATATAAAAACGTATGAGAATCAGTATAATAGAGAAAGAGTTTAGAATAAGAAATCGGATTACAGATAGTATTTTCGGTTTAAACATGCTTCTTTATGTGGTTATTGATTGTTGAGACCGGTGTGTCGTGAGGGCACCCTTGAAGCGTCCTCGCCGCCCGGGTTGGCCAGCTGTGTCGCCCACTGAGCGGGTGGGTATACGTCACTCAAGGATACTCTGGTGGATACACACAAGGCGTAAGAAATTGGTAGTACTCGCTACAGCATGAGTGTTAACTAAGACAAGGAGATCAGTAGATTCCTGTGAAGATCCGAGGGATCGCCTGAGTAAGTCCCGATTAAGCCTAGCTCTACAGTTGTTCAAGTAGAATAACAAAGCAGTTAGATGTCCACAACTCCGCAGTTATGCATGAGCTGGTCTCGAGTAGGACATTTAGAGCATTAGACTTCTTCGGCATTCAGGTCATTCAACCATTCGATTATTCAAGGTTATCGGCCAGTTATTAGGGATCATGATCATTATCGGGATCCTCTGATCAGATACAGGCACATGGTGTGTAGACGGTCGTTCAGGTTATCGGCAACAAATAGCCTTAGCATACGACAAGGCAGATAAGCTCTAGCTATACCGGTAGATTACCTGTCGGTTTCTCTGGCATAATAAGCCGAGTATGACCGTAAGCTATATTCCAAGTTCTCTAAATGTGAATATTCTGTATCAATCAAGAAGAGCCAATGTAGTAACAAACGCCCTTGGCCATAAATCTATTGGGAGTTTGGTGTACTTGTATCCGAGAACGGCGGAGTAAGTAGAAATACACCCGATTAGCCGGTTGCCGTTCGTGTAGCGAGCTTGAAGGGCGACGAGTGGTATTTAAAAACCGCTGTGTCATCGTGGTTATTGGAGGTAAAAGAATGGCAATATAAGATCCTAACCTGGTCCGGCAGGACGGAATTCGGTAGGGGAAGCGCCCGATTTTCGGGTAGCGAGGATGAAGTGCTGTGATGTAAAGGCCGCCTCGTGTTCCTGTTTCAGGGCTCCCGCCCGAGTTATGAATGGGTTACATTACGCCCGCTATTCTCTCCACCCAGAAGCACGATGAAAATGTACCATGATATCAAGGAACCTCTTTGGTGGCCAGGTATGAAAAAAGAAATTGGCCGGGCCTTGAAGTGTCCTAGCGCCTTGAGTAAGGCGGAACACCAGAAACGCCGAGGCGGATTGACTCGGAACCGCAACTGTACCTCTAGAAATGGGAAGCATTGAACATGGATTTTGTAGCAGGATTACCTGTACCAGGCATAGAAATGGCTCGATTTGGGTAATAGTTGACAGTGACAAATCAGCCCACTTCTGCTCAGTGAAAGCTACTTTCTGCCGAAGAAGTTATGCGAATTGTATATCAGGGAAATAGTTAGATTACACGGTGTTCCGGTATCTATTATCTTTGATAGAGGAGCACGATTTACAACTGGAATTTTGTGGAGTCATTTTCATAGAGGTCTAGGAGTGTGACACGGCATTGCACCCTCGGAGCAGATGGACGGAGTTGAGCACTATTCAAATGCTCGAGGACATGCTGCGGGCGTGTGTGCTAGATTTTGGAGGTAGGCGGGATGGTATTTGCCGTTAATTGAGTTTGCTTATAATAATAGCTATACTTTCGGCTATCGAGATGGCGCCCTTTGAGGCTTGGCCATGGCGAAAATGCAAATAGCCGGTTGGCTGGTTTGAAGTGGGAGAGTCGGCGATTGGGCCGGACATTATTCAACAGGTTAGAGGAGAAGGTAAAGCATCGAGAGAACGCCTGCGAGCGCATAGAACCGCCATAAATCGTATCTTTGATGTGCGGCACGAGAGACACAGGAATTTGATGTGAATGATTGGGTATTTCTGAAAGTATCTCCGATGAATGGGGTGATGAGATTTGGCAAGGAAGGTAAGCTCAGTCCGAGATTTGTGGGCCTTATCGAGATTCTTCGAAGGATAGGCCAAGTGGCATATGAGTTGAACTTGCCTCAGAATTAGAATCCGTTCACCTAGTTTTCATGTATCTATGCTAAGGAAGTGCATCGGAGACCCATCTAGAACGATTTAATCAGGATATCCAGGTTACGGAAGAGCTGGCCTATGAAGAGGTTCTAGTAGATATCTTAGACGGAGCCAGTTAGGTAGATTAGGAACCAAAGATATTGCGTCACGTGAAGGTACTATGGCGTAAACGGCTTAGAGAGGAGAAGACTTGGGAGGCGGAGGAAGATACGAAAACCAGATACCCTCACTTATTTCAAGCATAGTCTGTCAAGAGGTATGTTAGTATTGTTATTTTATGCAGTGCCTCATAGTATATGTATAAATGAGATGATCGATTTTAATCTTTCTTGTGAATACTATAGTATTGTGTGGAGTACTGTCTTGGACTTTTACTACGCATTCGGAGCTTTTGAGATGGATCCATATTACAGGGGAAACTCTGCCAGAAATTTTCTAGAGACAAGTTGAGTAAGTTGGGAAGTCCTATAGATGAAGTTTTACATTCGGCAAATGTTCTTAAGGGGAGAATGTTAGACCCAGTAAAATTCTCGACATTAGATGGCCTATTCGCATGTAGGCTAAGAGTTTTTGAATGCCATACATGCTAGGAAAAGGCCTAGGGAAGGCCGGATAAGAAATCCATCGAACCATCGCGGAAAGCAGGGCCGAGCCCCTCAACGATGGCAACATGTCACGGAGGGAGGGCGCGCGTTGGCCCAGTGACACGTTGGCCTTTTGTCCGGGCTCAAGTATAAAAAACCTCCAATTTTGGTTTATTTCATTAACTTCATAATTTCCAGAAAAGTCGCGAGAAACAGAGGAGAACGTGAGGTTTTGATAATTTTCATTCGATTACGCCGTCAAACGCGGTCCAAACTCGAATTAACCTTTGGTAGTGAGGTATTTAGCTGACAGGAGTATTCCTACGGGTTTAGTTTCGCGAGGGTCGGCCGGCAAATCAGCGCTACCTAGCTAAGGTAAGTGGAATTGCTCCAAATTAGTGTCAATATACTCCTATCCTAAATTGAGTATTTCTCCCTTACGGACTTTAGAAATATCAAGTTTTTGACCATTTTCAATAAGCCAAAGTGCGGGATGTGTATATATATCAAGTGATGTTTTCTTCCAGAATTTTAGTGTATTTAGTTTAATTGATGTATATGTGAATGCAGTTGGGAGAAATAGCTGGAGTGCACCGAGCTTCCTAGATTAGTTGGAAAGAGCGAAGGTATGTAAAGCTAATTCACACCGGCGAAGTTAGTAATCGATCTACATTAGATAGCGTGGTATATAGAAGAAAGAATTCAGAAGTCAAGAAATTGAGTCCAGTATGAGCTTGGCAAACGTGTTTTTGAATTTGTAAAGCATGATTATAATATTATGATATATGTTCGGGAATAAAAGTTAGTAAAGTAATATCGGACGGCCGGATAATATCCCAAATACAGTCACGATCGGATAGTATCTAGGCTACAGTATAACCATACGAGTCAGATAGTATCTCGGCTCCCAAATTATGACCATGATGGAATCAAGTTTTCCACCTGAGTTTGTATAAAGCATTGTAATTCAGTGTTGAAAGTTTGAATAAATCGAGAATACAAATAGTATTTCGATTTAAACATGCTTGCTATATGTGGTTATTGATTGTTGAGACGATTGTGTCGTGAGGGCACCCTTGAGCGTCCTCGCCGCCCCTAAGGTTAGTAACTGTGTCGCCCACTGAGCGGGTGGGTATACGTCCTCCAAGGAGTGGCATGCCTTCCCATGAGTAGGGCCGAAGATGGGATGAAGCTTTCCCATGCTCGGCGTCGGCATAGCGTGAGTTTACCCTATTGTGCGCTGCACCTAGGGAGCAATTTCGAATGAATGCGGTTACAGTTAGAATGCGATACGGGAGTCCTCAGGGCTCAGACACGGTTATTTATATCGGAGGCCATAGCCAGTTTGAGACCCGGGGTCAGTAGAGGTGGTTGTAGTTAATAGATGAGTGGAGTGACTTATTTTTGGATGGTTTTTGACCGAGTAGGGGTATATAGCTTATTTGATTGGTTGGCACCCTTCCGGCTTATGAAAATTTGGTATTGGTCCTTGCTTGTTATATATGTATATATATGTTATTTATTAGTTAATAGACTACAGATCGCCACGTCGGCAATTACGCTCTGCTTACTTTCAGTACGGAAAAGGCTTCATTCGAGATTGTATCGGTTCTACAGTTCGGATATCTTCTACTATTCGAGTTTCTATTATGTTGTTTACATTCGAGATATATTTAGTTGCTTTGCATGCTCGGTACCGGTGGTACTGGCGCCCGTTTAGACCTTTGCATTGCTAGCCTTACTGAGTACTCATAGACAAAGAAGTCCTCGTGATTCTGCTTGACTCATAGAGTCATCGGCTCTGTCATTGGAGCTTATTGAGTGTAGTTCATTTTCTTTTGTTGTACGGTACGGGTAGGTCGGGGCCACTGTCCCGACCATCTTATCGATATTCATAGAGGCTTGCAGATATTGTATATATATCTCCCTTTGGTTAGTGGTGCGGGTCATGTGGGGCCGTGCGTTTGTTTGGTTATTTAGTATTGTTGATTATGTTAGCCGCGTGGGGCAGTATTCGAACAAGTAGTGACCTTGCCGGTCACGTAAATGTTCGGTGTTCCTCATATTGAGTTAGAGATAACTAGGCACGACATGGTGGCCTTGTCATCACATAGGTTCCCCTTTATGAATGTGTCTCTGGTTAGTTGATGTTACAAACGGTGGCTATAGGCCCAGTTATTTAGGAGAATTTGTATTCTTATTTGTTATATAACTTGTGGTTCGAGGAATCTGAAAATGGGAGAGCCAGCCGGGCACCAGATGTGCTTAGGCTCACGAGAGTTTGGCTCGTCTAGGTCTACTAGGGCACCGGGTGCAGTCATACCCACCGGGCGGGGGCGTGACGAGTTTGTCTAGCTCAGGATGACGGGGGAGGCGGTGACTTTGTGTGCCGGATGGAATCACGAGGGATCGGCTCCTCGTCTATGAGTACATGCAGGCAAGTAATGTAGTGCCAAAGGGCGTCGGTACCGGCGGTGCGAGTATACAAAGCAACAACTGGAAAAGAACTGAAGACAAACAATATAGCGATAGAGCGAAATAGAAAGAAATGAGCCGTGGCCGATTGAAAGTATGAGTTTAGGACTGTCCTCAACTATGTTGAAAGGGTAGGAGTCGTACCTGGTAACGTGGCATTCTGCTGTACGTCTACTCATAACTAACATAACATGAGCGTAATATAGCATAACATAACATAGCATAGCACATAAACCATTTGGAGCCCCATAAGGCGGGAGGTACAAGCCAACACCGCAATCACTGCCCTACCCACGGTCATCCCATCTCCCTAGTAACTATAAGCATCCTGTCGGTCCCTGGGTATGCACATGGGCTGCTGATCCCACGACTATAATTATTTTTGGTCCAGGAGGACTCACGAATCAAAACCGGGCGTGCCCAAGCTCGGCGGAGTATAAGGCGGCCAAGGAAAATATGGGGGAAACTGGCATCCCATCTTCGTCCCCTAGGGGTCGGCATTTTCCGTAGAGCAGTATTCTCGCCCTCTACGGAGGGCCAGTCGATGCAACTATTAAGTGGCGGTCATGAATGCTAGGTAATCCGACCCAAAAAATAGTCAAGTCTCAACTAGTAATACTAACTGCGTATGACATGCTGAAACTAGTGATAATAATGTGTATGTATATAACACATCTTTAAAACTAATGATAGTAATGTGTATATACAATACATCTTTGAAACTGATAATAGTATACTTATATATGATTTGCATTGTCATCTTGTCTTTGGATCACAAATCTTGAAACAAGATATAATATTTTACTATATTGATCATCTTGTATAACTAAGTTTCATGGTAAGCGACTTATTTCTAACATGCTTTCTAAAATTCATTTAAGCTACTATTCTATTTAAATAGTTTACGGGGAACTTATATTGCTTTACTAAGTTTAGAATTTGAACACGATAATGTCTGACATACCTCACTAAATTACATGCGGACATACTATGCATTTTCGAAATTTCCTGCTAGAGTTGATATCGTGCTAGTAAGTTTCATGCTACGCATAACATGATGTTTCTAACATCGTGCTAAAATTCTTACTAAACATAATATGCGGCTTTTGAAACATTCTACTAGCACTTGAATATTTGACTATATCGGAACTACTAACTGCTTAGAAGAAACTATTTACATACCTTGTCCATTAACTTTCTAAGTATCTGGCGTAACTTAGCAAATTTTTGCTATTTCTTCCAATTGCATTCATATTTATAGAAATTAGAACTAAATTCATCGATATTATGAAAAAATATTTTGAATATATATATAGCCCAAACTTTGACTTATCGAAAAACAACCGAGAACTCGCTATTTCTCGGAAGTCGAAGGAGAAATACTCACTTTAAGGCTAGGAGTATATTGACACTAATTTGGAGCAATTCCACTTACCTTAGCTCGGTAGAGATGACGATTCTCTAGCCGAATTTCACAAAACTAACTCTGCGGAATGCTCCCTGCAGCTTAATGCCCTTCACCACCCAGGATGTTGAGTTTGGACTGCGTTTGTCGGTGTATCGGATGGAATTTATAATCAAACCACCGTCTCCCTCTTCTCTTTGGTCGTTTTCTGAAAGTTAAGAATGAAAAATGAAATAAAAAACCAAAGTGGGGCTTTATATACCCAGGCTGGACACCCCCTCCGTGTACGTTGTCCATCAGCGGAGGGGCCTCCTCCGTGGCACGCTGCCATCACCAGAGGGAATACGCCCGACCTGCTCTTGTGATGGTTTGATGCGACGCTCGTCTAGTCTTTCCCGAGCCTTTTTCTGCATGTGTCGCATTCTAAAACTCTTAACCAACATGCGAGTAGGCCACTTACCTGTTGAGAATTTACAAGGGTGTAACAGAACCCACAGGGAATAAGGTAAAGATCTAGACTAATTCCGGTACTTAAACTTTTTGGTAAGTTATCTCCAAATTTTGGGGTTGAAAAACAATATTAAAAGAAAATCATAATTGTGGTTGTTATAAGATTATCAAATAACTAGGGAAATATTCCCCATGGATTCATAACTACTTCGGGTATAGACGCGTGATCAATCCCAATACTTACTTATAGAACTGCTAACTAGGGTTTATCCAAATAACTAAGTTCGTCCCTATTGGATGACTATACTCAATCAATGAGTCGGAGTCTCAGAGAGATTTCAAACTATAGTTATAATATATTTCAAATTAACTTTAACTACGACCAGCAACTCAAGTCATACAATAATCATTAAAAATCTGGTCTTTGTTTGTAATTCTCTTTTCTAATCTATACTTCTCTAGGTTCAAGCAAGTAAAGAGTTAGAGCAAGTCTAACATTGCGCAGCGTTAGAAATGTGTAAAGATGAAGAGAATACAATACAAGCGTTTAACATTGGTTTTTAATCAATTTGTGTAACCCTAGTTCGTTAATCCATCATGGCTCCCACAATCCTAGTTGTGGAGGTTTAACCTCTCATGATTGTATGATTATAATTAGCATTCATAGACGAACACATAATTAAATACTTACAATAATAATTGGAAGAAAACCTGCTTTTGAATAACAATGAACAAACTCGAAAAATTGATAAAATCAAGTGTTGATCTTAAGAATTGCTCACAAATCTTGATAATAATTCACAAGTAAAACTTCTTTCATAGCAATCACCGTCTACTACCTTCCTTTATAGCTTATCCTACTAAAATAAAACATAAGGGTATTTATACAGACATCCAGAAACCTTTTCTAAGAATAACGGGAAAATTTTCATATCTAGCGTCGACTTGACAAACGGCGATCATCTGGGCACAACAGGATTGTACGGGCCATACACACCTCTCGTACATCCCTTGACTGCTGCATATTTTGCTAAGTGTTGGCAGCTGGTACGACTTGTACCATAGTTCTACGAGTCGTACAATCCATATGTGGCTTGGCCTTGAGAACTTTGACATCCTGCGGAAACTACGAGTGTTGTGGTACGCCTCGTACCTTCCTCCTACCACTCGTACTTGCTTGTTGCATATGGAGGTTTGCTAAGTCTTTAAGAATTATTGAAGCTCTCCACGACTCATGACACCGGTCGTAAGTAGTGGTATGATCCGTGAGTTCCACCCTTACGAAGACTACCTTGTGCAATTTTCTCTGAAAGATTTTCACAACTCCAACTACGACTCGTACCATCTTGAAATGCGCTCGTAATGAGTGGTAGCTTTGCCTTTTCCTTACTTCAGCCTTCTGAGTTTTCTTATGAGTCTTAGTACAGCTCGTACAGTCAAGGTACGACATGCGAGATTCGTACTTGGCTAATTTTACTGCATTTTATGTATCTTTTGAAAATTTTTCTCCAACACCTATTTTCCACTGAAACAAGTAAAAACACCTACTATTCATATAAAATATCCTAATTCCATGCTATTTTCTCAGTTTTAAGTATCGAAAGTCCTGTAAACTCACAGCATATCGGCGCCCTCAAGTAAAGACTTTTGCATGTCCTTAAGCAATGAAAATAAACAACTAAAAATGACGCTTAACTAGAAAATAAACCTAGGATACTACTGACCAACATCAATCAAAACTTGCACCATAAACTCAAATAGCTTTTGACCCTTTTTCCATAAACCAAATAAGCGTATTGTCACGATCAAGACATAGATTTGGATCGAGACACGGAACAAGAACCCGAGGCTTAAAGTCGACCCATGATATGAACATAACGATAAGGAGCATACTATAAGCTGATGTTGACATAACAAAATATGCTTCAACGAGTAACATATATATAATCTAAAAAAAGAATCAATAATGACAAACTGATTACTACATCATGCCCCGAATAGCCTCTAACAATATTGATGGCTGACGGGACAACACTCCCAACAAACTAGACAAAGTCCGAAACTGAAAACATAACCATAGATAGCAAGATGTCCTTGAAGGATGAGGACTCACCAACAACTTGCTAAACGGGCTGAGGATAAGCAGGACTAGAGATGCGGCTAAGACTGAACCCTCGAACCTGTATCATGAGATGATACAACATAAAATATGCGGTCAATACATGTAATGTACTTGGTATGCATGGTAAGTAAAATAGATAGTTAAAGCATAACGATTACATAAAGAATAGGACAACATGAACTAAAGTAAATATCATAACATAACATGAGGGCTCAAGGTTATCAAATTATTCATAACTCATTCATAATCATAATAATAGGAAAACTTTTAGAATCTTAACTTGAGCCAAAGTAACATAAAATAACAATGCATAAAAATATGCGAGAAATAATGGGAGGACTCGTCATAACCGACACCATCATGATAGAGCTTACATGATGCCCCAACTATCTCACTCAAGTGCACTGAAACCATCAGGCTTGCCAGGCAAGGGACATGCGTGTGTGATATCACGAAAAGGGGATCCATTAACATTTGGATATATATATATATAAATCTATAGTGGTACGTAGTTCAGAGACACTAGCATAGTCCTTTGAATGCTGGGCTACTCGATGCTAGACACTGCTCCCAAAAACATACACATTAGGGCTCGTATAGTAACCGTAAAATCATTCATGAAGTTCATGACCAAATAAATAATAAAATCATTTGATCCCCATTTAAAAATACATGATCGGCCATGAACAAGGGCCATAATTGGCCAAGAGTCATAAATCCATCAATCATGAAATTCATGCATACTTGTAAAACATGTAGAAACTTGACATTTTCTGAAATCCATGATAAGTACTTAAATTCCAAAATCATTAAGAATAAATCATAATTGGGTTGAACCAAGATAAAGATCATAATGAAATCATAGCTTGACTTTTCATAAAACATACATAATTGGAATAATTAGATTTAAATTCAAATCTATAAATTTATATTCAAAATAATCATAAAATCTACCATAAATCATAAAAAATTATTTAATAAATGAAAGGGATTGACCCATAGATAAATCATTGAGAATTTCACAAGAATTGGAATAAACCTCATAGATCATGAGACTTGAGTTCTAGAGAATTTGAACCTGTAATTGAAAGAATTTAGGGCATGACAGTGAGAACTCTCATTAATGATCGCACATACAGGTAAATCCGATCAACATTCCCTCTTGAAATCCAAAGGAAATTGAAGAGAATTGGAGAAGAAATTCTTCCAAACTTGATCTCAAAGGAAAGACTTTACGTTGCATGCATGCAAATAGAGAGGCCTAGAATAGGTTTAACATCCTTAAAACCCTTCTAACTAAGCTTAAAATGATGTAGTTTAGGACCTTAGGGCTTCTGATGTCACGCCCCACCTTGGGAGGCATGGCCCGACACACAGTGCCACTACTAGGACTCGAAGCTGGCAGCCCGGCCTAAGCACCTCTGGTGCGGGCTGACTCTAAAACTCTAAATTAAGAAAACAGCGGGCTATATAGCGGCTGTAAATTCAACCCCCGGCCGACAAGGCCTATAGCCACCTGTGAAAATAAGAAGCTAACCAGAGACAAACAATCATAGGGAGTCCTATGCGGGTTGACAAGGCCACCATGATATCTAGTTATAATTGGAAAGTAAAATCAGATGCTAAACTGAACTATGACCGACAAGGCCACCAATCAAAAGCTAAACAGGGCCCCACACGGATGATATAATCTAACCACAGGGAAGTAACACAATCTGCCCAGCCTCTAGGAGTAATAAGATGGTCGGAATAAAGGCCTGCGACCTATCAATCTTGTAAAAAACAAAGAAGTAAACCTCTATCACACAAGCTCCGAAAGAAGGGAGATGACGACTCTGTACGACTGACTGGAACTAAGAGGGACCTGCTCCTCGTCTATCTGCACCTGTAGGCAAGTAATGCAGCACCCGAAGAGGGTGTCGTACCACTAGTGCGAATATGTAATACGGTAACTTTAAATAGCTAAAAAGTAAGGAAATGAGGGCGATAATAACTGAAATAAAAGAAAACGGAATGAAGATGACTGGTAATTGAAATCAGGGGCTAAACATAGCTGTAATAAGGAGGGTAGGGGTTGTACTTGACACACGAGGCATCTTCTTGTCTAACTATTAATGCTTAAAGCAAACATGGACCTTACGGACCTTAAGCGAAGGTACAATCAGCACATAATAACCCACCTGGGCCCCCATTAGCCCAAGTGAGTACACCTCAATCTATATACCCTATCCAGGTCGTACTGATTAAACTACCAGCTATAAGCGTCTTTGCCGATCCTGGATGCAATGGCCCAGGTCCGCTCATTTTGTACGCTGTGGCGTATGCAGATGGGAGGACTCTGATAATACACCCCGGCGTAAATGCTCGGCGGTGGTGTGTATAGCTTAACCACGGCATATGAGGATCTTGATCCCCATCTTCGTCCCTTAGATGACATGCCGCTCCGTAAGTGACGTATCCTTGCCCCTGGTAGGCGGGCACAATTATTAACCACAGGTGGTCACGAAATATACAGGTGTAATCCAGCCCAAAACAATACAAATTATGAGCCTCAACTAACAACAACAACTATACATGATAACATACTCCTAACATGCTTTACCGGGATTCATATTGGACTACTATGCTGAAGAAATTAACTTGTCAGAAAAAAATGCCTTAACGTACCTGGATTCATTTGTTTACCGATTAGCGGCGAAGTTTGAAACAATATTCAGCGCCCTTCTCAACTGTAATCATATTAATGGAAGAGTAGGGCTACTTTATTACTATATTCGAAGAAAACAATAACTTATATATATATATATATATACATACTGACTATACTTCACATTATTGAAGGCGTTAAAAACTCATAATTTCTCGAGAATCTAGAAGGGAGAAATACTTACTTTAGGCACGTGATCATATTGAAACTAGTTTGAAATAATTCTACCAATTTAGGCTCAAGAAACGAGCGATTCGTCGGGCATTTATGAAAATAACCGCGCGATGCTCTGCGCAGCCTTATACTTCACCCTACACCGGGAGTTAATTTAGATTTGGACGACATTGCTTCGGCCCAATGGTTTTCAATAGTTTACCTTCGTTCCTACCTATTTTGGCCAAGAATACATGGGAAATGAAATAACATCTAAGTGTGAGGCCTTTTATATAGTGAGGCGGCGGACAAGGCAACGTGACACTCTACCGGTCGTGCCAATTTACGGAGTATGCCACTTTAGGTAACGCGGAAGGCTGCTCCGTGCCACTTTGGGTAACAGAGTGTTCCGTGCCCTTTTCCCCTACAGGCAACTTGGTTCGGCCTCCCTCGCGAAATCCCAACTTTGTACTCGTTCGGCCTTTCCTAGGGCCCTTTCCTAAATGCGTATGGCACTCTAAAACTCCCAAACAACATATGAATGCGCCGATTAAACGTTAGAAACTTATGGGGTGTAACATCCTCCCCACTTAAGGAAACATTAGATCCTCGAATGTTAACTTAACGAAAATAACCTTAACCTTGTAGTTACTTATTACGGAAAAAATTTGAGCGAGTCTCACTTGTTGTATGGACTATCCAAAAAACCCTGAAACATAGAAAAGTCCCATCACGGAGTACTTCACACAACACTATAGCGTTCACTTTCACAATAGACTGAAGTCAATTATCTCACATATACATGTATATAATGCAACATTAAACAAACAACAATATACCTCTAGCCGCACAATCGACTAAAGTACGAAATATGAGGATGTCTGGTTTTCATATCGTCTTCTGCCTCCCGAGTCATCTCCTCTCGGTTTTTATTCCGCCATAACACTTTAACAGAAGCAACATCTTTAGTTCTTAGCTTTGCAATTTTTCGATCTGGTATGACTGTAGACTCTTCATAAGCTAACTCCTCGAGTGATTTGGACGTCTTTGAGGACAATCAGGGAGGGATCTCTATGCACTTCCTCAACATTGATACATGAAAAACTGGGTGAAAAGATTCTAATTTTAGAGGTAAATCCAATTCATATGCCACTGGCCTATCCTTCGGCAGATACGATAAGGCCCAATAAACCTCGGGATGAGCTTGCCTTTCTTACCAAATCTCGTCACATCTTCATCGGTGAAGCCTTGAGAATACCCAGTCACCCACATTAAACTCTATGTTTCTCCACCGCACATTAGCATAAGATTTCTGGCAGCTCCTGGAAGTAGTCGAAACCAGTTCTGATAAGCTTTTACTTTCTCTTACGTGATGGATAATGTCGCCCAATCAATCTTTGATTCTCCTACCTCAAACCAACTTGGTGGAGATCTGCAGTTCCGCCCATATAATGCTTGAAATGGGCCATCTAAGTGTTAAATGATAACTGTTATTATAGGCAAATTCAATAAGCGGTAGATGTTCGTCCAGTTTGGCCTCCAAAATCTAGCACAAACGCTTGTAACATATCCTCGAGAGTGCCGGATTGTGCGTTACGCACGCCGTCTGTCGAGGATGGAAGGGCGTGCTGGAGTTAGCTTTGCATCCCGAGCCCCTACGAAAGAGCGCCAAAATTTAGCTGTAAAGTGCACCCCTCGGTCGAGATAATTGACAGACACCATGTCCGGACTATTTCTCTAGCCATACATCTCAACATAATCTTCGGCTAAAAAGTTAGCCCTTCTTGGCGGAAAGTGGCGATTTTGTCAACATGTCAACAATTATCCAGATCAAGTCATATTTATGCGTGCGAGGTAGCCATACTACGAAATCCATATTAAGCGCCTCCCATTTCCATATAGGCACCTTATATCTGTGTCGATCCGCTGGTTTTGATGTTGACTTTTACACGGTAGCCAATTAAGGACATTGAGCTACGAGTGCTATCCACACCATTCTGGCCACCGGTAAATCTCTTTTACGTCATGGTACATTTGTCGAACCTGGATGGAGAGGGTAACGGGCATAGTGTACTCGACAATAATTTGTTGTGAAGCCACTGCCACGTCTGGATGTAAGGCGATCCCTATATCTGAAAACTTGCGTCCTCGGTTACACGGAAATCTGTCACTTCCCCTGTTGGACCCTATTTACGAGGCGGGCTTAGGCTAGGATCTTCATCGCCACCACTAATGATGACAAGGTATTGTGGATTACCGCTCCATTGTCTCCTAATTCTACTATACGAATGGCTTAAGCCCGGCTAGTGATGCAATTCTCAGGCCAATTCCTGCCGCTCGGGTAGTAAATATGCTAAGCTTCCCATGGATTTACGACTAAGAAATATGCTACAACATTGGCCTTCTGGGTGATATAAAATATTCATCATATGCTTTAATAGCTCCAACCGGTGACGGCATCGCCCGAAATTCAACTCTTTCACGGGTGAAAACATACTGCAGACTTTTGTGATCGGTGAAAATATCTACATGGACTCCATACGAGTAGTGTTCCATATTTTCAAGGCATGAATCACCGCGACTAACTCCAAGTCATGGGCAAGGGTAGTTCTTCTCCTCATTGCCTGAGCATAGGCAATCACCTTACCATGCGCATCCAAACACATCCTAACCCAACAGCAGCGTCTAGCAGACTGCATAACCCTCTATTCTTTACGGCAACAATAACGCGGTGTGATGTCAGTCATCTTTGAGTTCTGGCTACGTTGTCTCCTCAGTCGATGGAATTTTGCGCCGTCTATTTGGTTAAAGGTCTTTGCTAAGAAGTGGAAAATCTGCGAACCTTCTGTAATACCGGCTAACCCCAGGAAACCCTACAGACCTCGGCCGGAGTGGTAGGTATAGGCCATGTTTACCCCTTGCCTCTATCTTGCGTATCTACTGTATACCGGCATACGACACAATAGACCCCAGAAGGCTACTAAATTCAACCAAAATTTCACATTTAGAAAATTTTGCATATAGCTGGTGATCTGCGAGAATGCGGAGCACTGTACGTACATGATCACATTTGTTTTGCCTATGGCTTGAGAATACACCAAATATCATCGATAAAATACTATCACGAACAAGTCTAGGTATGGTACGAAAATGTTGTTCATCGGGTCCATGAACAACGGTAGGCATTTGTCGATACGAAGGACATGACTAGAAATTCAAAGTGGCCATTTGGTCCTGAAGGCAGTCTTTAGGAATATCTCTTTCACGAACCGGACACGATGATATCGACCTTAAGTCGATCTTTGAAAAATACCAAACTCTTTATGCCCGATCCAAACAAGTGGAGTCTATTTTGGGGAGGCGGGTACTTATTCTTGATAGTGACTTTATTCGAGTATCGATATCTATAAACATACGGAGGGAGCCATCCTTCTTCCTCACGAACAAAACTGGTGCACCCGATGGTGAGGCACTCGGCACGATAAAGCCCTTGTCCCTGTAAATCCTTGAATTGTTCCTTTAGTTTCTCTGAGTTCGACGGGAGCCATCCGATATGGAGGAATAGATATGGTGAGTTCCTGGTAATAAATCGATTGCAAATCAATTTCCACTTCTGGAATACCGGGAAACTCATCTGGAAGCCATCGGGAAATTCATTAACCCTTTGGAATGGTTGAAGGGTCGGGGCTACGCCCAAGTACGAACTCGACAATATGATAAATGCATCCTTTTTCTATCAATTTTTCTCGCCCGAATATAGAAATAAACCTGCCTTTTGGCGTGGATGTACTACCTTTCCACTCGTACTGCCTCCCCTGGAAAGTGAAAAGTGGAATTGGTCAACATTCGGTATTGGCATAGCATGGAGCTAGCCTATCCATACCCATAATGGCATCAAAATCAACAAATTTCTAGTTCTATCAAATGCCGTAGTTTGACGATTGGCAACCTCTATATACCTCCGATAGACCTTCTGGCTATAATAGAGTCACCAATGGGTGTGAATGCGAGAAAGGTCACCGAGTAATTATGGCATAACACTAAACTTTTGAGGCACTAACGGTGTAACATAGGCAAAGGTGGATCCTGGATCTACAACACATAAGCAAGGATGAGAAAATGTTTAGCATACCTATCACAACATTTGTTGACAACTCGACTCCTGTCGCCGCGGTAGTGCATAAGTACGATGCAGGCCGGCACCTCGCAGGAGGCCCCCGGTCTTCCTCGACCTCTGCGTGGCGAGGCCTACGCCCTGCCGGGATCTTTGGGCTCGTGATCCTGCCGAGGACCTATCCTGTTGATCCCGGTCACCCTGACCCCTAGCTGGAAATTCCTTATCAGGTGACCCTCCTGTCTATAAATATAACATCTCGGTGGAACCTTTTGCATGCTCAGTGGATTGGCGAAAATAAGGCAAGTAGTATTGTAAACCCACTCTGCTCCCCTCCCCTCTGCTGCTGTGAACCTACTGCTCACGAACCTTCATAGGGCTCTAGGCGCCCTCGACTAGACCTGCTCCTCTGCATTGCGGTGGAGGCAAGGAGTCTGGCGGCCTATATGATAGCGTGGCCTAGGTCCTCCCCAGGGACCTCACAGTAATTCACCCGGTCTGTCCCTGTAGCGTTGCTCCTGACTTGTCCTCCTAATCTCCCGTTGTTTCTGTCTGATACCCTTAATATTCTGAGCAAAAGCCTGCACACGGGTGATATCCATATCCTCTCGCCCGGTGTGGCACGTGATGTAGGTCTCAACATATTCCGGGTTCGGCCCATAATAAACGGTGTACCCTGGCTGGCATTGTGTCCACAAAAACTAGTGCCTATCGAGCCAGGAATCAAACCTCATGGCATATTCCCAGATGCTCATCGACCCACTGCTCCAGCTTGTAGGAGCCCGATCCACCAGGCACATCGAATCTCCCGTGGTAGGTAATGATCGAAGAAAGCCTGCGAGACGGCGGGCCGAGTTGAGAGGAAACATCTCTCCCTCGAGACCTTTCCCAACACTCATACCAAAACACAGCGATGTCCGTAGCCTAAATACCGCCAACTCGACCGACTCGCGAGTATAGCATGCATCACCCTGAAAATCCTGTTTGCATCTAGTCTAAGAAGTCTTGAGGGTCCTCATCCGATAATCACGTGAATTATGGGGGACTTAGTGCTAGGAACTCTCGGATCCTCGAGCTACCAGGCCCTCCTAAGGATTCTGCAGCGTAGGTGGCCTTTGGCTGGTCTTTGAGCAGCCATCATGCAGGCTAGCATAGCTGCGCGCTCCTGACCTCTGAGTTGGATGGTATAGGTTAGAAACTAGGAGGCGGTGACGTCACCGGCCGTCCCAAGCGGCTCCTGACGTGGTGGAGACTACTGGGAGATCGAGGTGATACCTTCGTATCGTCTTTAGATCGGGCCAATTCAAGCCGAGGTTGAGGCACCTTGATGGTGCCTCTCCTCTTGCTACATCTAGTCTCTGCCTTTGTCGTAGGGTGTCGTGCGTTCGACATTTCTCTGTAAGCAAAGAGTATAATGAGATTGAGGACTCAACCCTACTGCGCTCTATAGCACGACTGAATAAGAAGAAAGAGTAACCATCCAATCATGCCTTGCAGCATCCTGCCTATAGTATGTGGTGCTATACGTCAAACAAAGATTCTACTTAGCAGGCTTCATGAGAATCTAGGATACGCTGCTCACGTGCCAAGTTTGTCACGCCCTACCTTGGGAGGCATGACTGGCACCTGGTGCCCTACTAGGACCTGAACTGGCTGAGCTGACTAGCCTAAGCACCTCTGGTGCGGGGTTGATTCTAACTCTAGAATCAAAGAAAACAATGGAGGCTATAGCGGCTGAAAATACAACCCCGGGCCGACAAGGCCTATAGCCACCTGTGAAAATAAGCAGCTAACCAAAGACAAACAAATCATATGAAGTCCTATGCGGGCCGACAAGGCCACCATGATATCTAGTATAACTGGAAAGTAAAATCAGATGCTAAACTGAACTATGGCCAGAGCAAGGCCACCAATCACTTGACTAAATAGGGCCCCACACGTAGATGTCGTCTAGCAGCGGGAAATGTAATCTATGACCGCTAGGAAGTAATAAGAGGTCGGGACAGGGCCCTGACCTACCTACTGTACAAACAAAAGAAGTAAACCTACATCACACAAAAGTACGGAAGAAGGGAGCGCTGACTTTATACGACTCACGGAACTATAAGGGGACCTGCTCCTCGTCTATCTGCCACACAGCCAGGCAAGTAATGCAGTGGCCTAGAGGGCGTCAGTACCACGAATGTTTTGAATATGTAATGCGGTAACTTTAAATAATGAAAGTAAAGAAATAGAGCGACAAATAAGCGAAATAAAGAAAATGGACCGAAGATGGTAGAGTAGTGAAATCGGGGATAAACATAATTGTAATAAGGAGGTAGGGTTCATACCTGACAAACAAGGCGTCTTACTGTTACAACTATCAGTAACTAAAGCAACATGAACCTTTTGGACCCAGAAACCGGAAGGTACAATCAACATAGAATAACCCACACGGACCCCCATTAACCCTAGTGAGTACACATCAATCTATATATCCCTATCCAGGTCATACCAAGTCAACTACCAGCTATAAAGCGTCCTGTCGATCCTGGATCTGCAAAAGGCCCTTCGGCTCCCATGGCGTAGCCGTGTGCATGTCGGGAGGACTCGATATCTGCCAGGTGTCGCTTGGCGGGGGTGTTTATAAGGCCAACCACGGCATATGAGGATCTGGATCCCCATCTTCGTCCCTTGCGGACGGCATGCCCTCCCGTGAAGCGACGTATCCTCTTTGGCGGTATTCCTTTATTAACCTTTGGGGTGGTCACGGAAGCTATCTCGGTGTAATCCAGCCCAAACAATACAAATTACGAGCCTCAACTAACAACCCAACAACTAGACATTATAACATACTTTCTAACATGCTTCTTGGGATTCATGGACTACTATCTTGAAGAAATAACTTGCCGAAAAAAAATGCCTTAACATGCCGTTCGGTTTACCGATTAGCTGGTGAGTTTCAGCTCATGTTCAACTGCCCTTCTCAATTGTAATCATATTAACGGAAGAATAGGTCTACTTTATTACTATATTCTAAAGAAAACAATAACTTATATATATATATATATATAACTGACTATACTTTAACTTATCGAAAGACGATAAAAAACTCGTAATTTCTCGGGAATCTAGAGGAGAAATACTTGCTTTGAGTATGTGATCTCTCGTGTTGAAAATAGTTTTAAATAATTCCACCAATTTAGGCTCGTGACACAGGCAGGTCGCGGCGTATTTTACGAAAATAACTCCCTTGACGATGCTCTCTGCGACCTTATACTTCTACCCGAGTTAATTGAATTTGGTGTTTAGAGGCGTAATCGGATGATTTTCAATAGTTTCCTTCGTTCCTACCAATTGCGGACGAGAATACATGAGAAATGAGAAATAACATCTAGTGTGAGGCCTTTATATACTTGAGCGGCAGCCAGGTAACGTGGCACTCGTCGGTTGCGCCAATTCTGGGGATGCCACTTTCCCCAGGTAACGTGGAGGGGGCTGCTCCATGCTACTGGGTAATGTGGAGGGCTGCTCAGTGCCTTGCCCCTCACAGGCAGCAGTTCGTCCGTGCCACTTTGCCCCTCTGGGCAACTTGGTTCGGCCTCCTCCCATGAAATCCCGACTTTGCACTCGTTCGGCCTTTCCCCGGGCCCTTTCCTCGTACGTATGACACTCTAAAACTCTCAACCAACATACGAATAGGCCGACTAAACGTTAGAAACTTACGGGGTGTAACATTAAAATACCAAAAATACGCTTAATGAAAAACCTGAAAATTTTGTACTGCTAGTGACAACGACACGTACAATGGGTCGTTACTGGCTCCAATGGGTCGTTACTTCCCTCGTTGTTTCACCCCATTTTCCAATCACAGGTCTGCTACCACGACTGGACACGACGAGTCATTACTAGTCCCAATGAATCGTCATTACCATCCGTTGTCACCACTTCCCACTTTTCAAAAATCCTCCCAACGGGAGCATAGAATGACCTATGGCTCCAACCAACGAGTTGTACCATGACTCATGCCTGCCCCCTTGATCATGACCACCCTTACAATGACTCCCTTCTAATGAAATGTTACATCAACCAGTGGGTCATCCTTAGACCCGTTGTCACATAACTCCTCGCAGCAGAACCCAATAATGACTGTTTCTCACGATTCATCAGTCCTACCAATAATGCGTACCAAGAGTCATTCTGAGGGAAATTTCTGGTTTCTCTTCTACTTTTCATTTTAAATCCCGAGTCTAGTCTTAAGAACTTCCAGGATATCACAATATCTCCCCCCTTGGTAACATTCATCCTCGAATGTGGGTAGACATACTGAAAAAGCTGAGAAATGCAACTACCACGTCAAATATTGAACATTTAAGATGAAAACTGACAGAGTGACTAATTTTGGACTAGAATACATGAGTGAACTCAATTCATGAATCACACATACATACATTGACATGAAGGAAACTAGGGGAAATGAACTGAACATGAAACTGAATAGAATACTAAGGAGGAAACTGATACCTCAAGCTGGAACTAAGTTGGAAGGGAATAGATGCGGGTATCTAGCCATCATATCTGCTTCAACCTCCCACGTAGCTCTTTCAGCATGCTGGTTCCTCCACAATTCCTTGACGGAGGCTACTTATTTGTTTCTTAGCTTTTGAACTTGACAATTAAATATTTCCACTGAAACCTCCTCATAGCTAAGACTATCCTTCACACCCACGCTCTCCACCGGGACAACCAAAGCCGGATCACCCAAGCACTTCTTTAAGAGTGATGCATGGAAAACTAGATGAACTAAAGCTAATTTTGAGGGAAACTCCAACTCATATGCTACCTTTCCAACCAGTTTCACAATCCAATACGGACCAATATAACGGGGACTGAGTTTGCCTTTTTTCCGAACCTCATCAGTCCCTTCATGGGAGATACCTTCAGAAACACCCAATTGTCAACTTCAAACTCAAGCTCCCTCCCCCTCACATCCGCATAGGACTTTTGGCGACTCTGAGCTATTTTCAACCTGTCCCTTATAAGCTGAACTTTCTTCGTAGCCTCATGGACTGAATTTGGACCTATCAATGTAGATTTACCTACTTCGAACCAACCAATAGGTAATCTATATCTCTGCCTATAGAGAGCCTCAAACGGAGCCATCTGAATGATGGAATGGTAGCTGTTGTTATATAAAAATTCAATGAGAGTAAAATAATCATCCCAACTACCCTTGAAATCAATCACACACGCTCTCAACATATCCTCAAGAGTCTGAATGGTCTGCTATGCCTGACCATCCATTTGCGGGTGAAATGCTGTGCTAAGCTTGACTTTAGTACCAAGTCCCTTCTGAAATGATCTCCAAAACTGGGAGGTAAACTGAGTACCTCTATTAGATATAATGGACAAGGGCACTCCATGCAACCGAACTAGCTCCCGAATGTATAACTTAGAATAATCCTCCACTGAATCGGTAGTTTTGGTTGGTAGGAAATGAGCTGCCTTAGTCAACCTATCTACAACCACACAAATAGATTCATACTGCCGACGAGTGTGAGGAAACCTTGTAATGAAGTCCATATTGATCTCTTCCCACTTCCAAGTAGGTATACTAATATCTTGAAGCATACCTCCAGGTCTTTGATGCTCCACTTTCACCTGTTGACAGTTCAGACATTTAGCCACAAAATCTAGTATATCCTTCTTCATGCCACTCCACCAATAGACTTCTCATAGGTCACGGTAACATCTTGGTGGCACCTGAATGAATAGAATATCTAGAATTGTGAGCCTCGTGCAACATTCGATCTCTCAAATCATCAACACTCGAAACACACAAATGACCCTGATATCATATCACACCATCTCCCCCTTGGGAGAAGACCTCCACCTTGTGATTTTGAACAACTTCGTTCAACTTTACCGGAATAGGGTGCTCATGCCTAGCTTTAACCTTGGTAACCAAGGAAGATTTTGATCCATTCTGAGCAATGACAACCCATCCGTCAAATCAATAAGACGAACTCCTAATCATGTAAGCTGATGCACATCCTTCACTAGCTCTTTCATCTCCTCATCTACATGGGACACACTTTTCGTAGAAAGCCTACTAAGAACGTCTTCCACCACATTAGCCTTGCTCGGATGATAAAGGACACTCATATCATAATCTTTAAGAAGTTCAAACCACCTCCTATATTGTAGGTTTAGATCCTTCTGGGTGAACATGTACTGTAGGATTTTGTTTCCATAAACACATCTACATGGGCCCCATACAGATAGTGTCTCCAAATATTTAGGGCAAAAACTACCGCCGCCAACTTGAGGTTATGAGTCGGGTAGTTCTTTTCATGGAACTTCAGCTGCCTAGAAGCATAGGCTATAACCTTATCGTGTTGCATTAGTACACAACCAAGGAAGATCCTCGAAGCATCACAATATACTACAAACCATCGGTACCCTCAGGTAGGGTCAACACTAGGGTTGAGGTAAGTCGAGTCTTCAACTCTTGGAAGCTCTTCTCACAAGCCTCAGGCCATTGACACTTCACTTTCTTCTGGGTCAATTTATTCAAAGGGGATACAATGGATGAAAACCCTTCAACAAACCTCCGATAATAACCAGCTAAACCCAAAAAACTCATGATATCCGAAGAGCTAACTGGTCTAGGCCAAATCTTCACAGCCTCTATCTTTTGAGAGTCCACTTGCATACCCTCACTTGATACCACATGACCCAAAAATGCCACTGAGTCTAGCCAAAACTCGCACTTTCTGAATTTAGCATACAACTGATGATCCTTCAAAGTCTATAACACCACCCTCAAATGAGCGGCATGCTCCTCCTCGCTCCGAGAGTATATAAGGATGTCATCTATGAACATGATCACAAATATGTGTAGGTATGGCTTGAACAACTTGTTCATCAAATCCATAAAAGATGTAGTAGCATTCGTTAGTCCACAAGACATAATTACAAACTCATAGTGACCATACCAAGTCCTGAAGGCTGTCTTCGAAATGTCACTCTTCTGAACCCCGAGCTGATGGTATCCGGATCTGAGGTCTATCTTTGAGAAACACTTGGCACCCTGAAGCTGGTCAAACAAATCATCAATCTTGGGGAGAGGATACCTGTTCTTTATGGTAACCTTGTTTAATTTCCAATAATCAATGTACATCCGAAGGGAACCATCCTTCTTTCGGACAAAGAGAACTGGTGCACCCCACGGGGATTTGCTAGGTCTATTGAAACCCTTGTCTAAAAGATCCTTCAATTGCTCCTTCAAATCCTTTAGTTCAGCTGGAGCCATTTTGTAAGGAGGAATAGATATAGGCTGCGTATGGGGAAGAAGGTCAATACAAAAGTCGATCTCCCGCTCGGGAGGAATCCCTGTTAAATCATCTGGAAATACTTCTGGGTATTCACGCACTACAGGAACTGATTGGATAGTCGGGGTTTCAGATGTAGCATCCTTAACCCTAACTAGATGGTACACACAACCTTTAGAAATCATCTTTCTGGCCTAAGGTAGGAAATGAAGCGACCTATAGGCACAACCGAACTACCCTTCCACTCTAGGACTGGCTCACCTAGAAATTTGAACTCTATTGCATGGGTTGTACAATTGAATAAGACATAACATGTATGTAACCAATCCATGCTGAAGATAACATCAAAATCTTCCATGGCTAGCTCTACTAAATCTGCTGAGGTGATTTTTCGAAGCACTGTGATAGGGAAATTTCTGTATACTCGTCAAGCTGTAAATGAATCACCAACTGGAGTAGAGACTGAGAAGGGTTCTGATAGGATTTCGGGGTTGAATCTGAAAGTACTAGCAACATAGGGTGTCGCGAAAGATAAAGTATCCCCTGGATCTAACAATGCATAAACATCAAAGAGGAATACTCATAACATACCGGTGACCACATCTGGTGAAGTCTCTTGCTCCTATCGAGATGCAAGGGAATGAAACCTGTTCTGGCGCTGGCCACTACCTGCACTGGTGGACGCACCCTACTGAGCTGGGCGTGCTTGTGCTGGTGCTGAACTGGTAGCCTCAACACGACCTTTACCATCACCCTGTCTAGCAAAGGGACACTTCCGGCACATGTGGCCAGATCTACCACACCCAAAATAGTTACTCGATCCTATCAAGCACTCTTCCATACGACTCTTGCCGCACTTCCCGCAGGCCAAAAGATACGCTCTGTCTGCATGCTCCTTTGATCCCTCGAACTTGAGGCTCTGCACCTCTGATCACCTCGCGACCTAGATGGAGCACTGGCCGATGATAGCACTGGAGCTAAAGACCTCTAATGAGACTGCTGGCGATGTTCGCCTCCCGATCTTTGCTGAGAGAACCCATAACTGTTTTTCCTGGCCCTCTTGGTCCCTCTCTCTCTCAGATGCACCACCTCCATCTTCTGGGTGTATAGAACCAATCGAGGAAAGTCAATGTCTTGGTGAGGCATAGTGGTCCTACAATCCTTGACCACGTAGCTGCTACTCCGTGCACAATCTGACTCACCCGAGCTCTCTGATCAGCCACCATCTCTGGAGCATACTTAGACAAGTGAGTGAGCTCTAAAGCATACACTTGGACCATCATATTACCCTACCTTAGGTTTTTAAACTCATCTACTTTAATCTCCCTCATCTCACGAGGGAAGAACCGATCAAAAAATGCGGCATAAAACTCATCCCAGCTAATGGGGCCTGCTCCGACTGTCCTTCTATCCTTCCATTGCCTGAACCAAAAATGTGCAACCCCTTTCAACTGATACGAGGCTAGATATGCCCACTCCTCCCCATTCACCCCCATGATCTGGGTGATCTTCAGCACTACATTAATAAACTCATGTGGATCCTCGTCCACCTTTGATCCAAGGAACTCCGGCGGGTTCATCCTAAAAAAATCTCTGATTTTCGTCGCCGCTGCATTCCTATTTTGAGGGACATACGCTACCACCTATTGGTTGACTTGGCCGTCAAAGCCTAAGCTAGCATCTGTATGTCTACCCTAAACTCTGCGTGGGCAATTTGCTGGGGTACATGATCCTTGGGGAGTGGTGGGGCCTGCTGGTGCCCATCTCGATTGCCGTTTTCATGGCTATTTCCGTTTCCATTCCTTCTTCCGTTGACATGGCGAGGAGGGATGATTCTGTAAATGTGTTTAGCATGAGTTAGAAGGATAGAGAGACATTTAATCGCACGACATAGATCATAAAAGAATGGAACATTTTCCTAAGCGTTTCGTAGCCTCTCCGTCATAAGTGTGGTGTGCTTCACACCCATGAAAAAGACTGTACTTAACGCTGCTTTTAGACACCCTAGTACACTTCAAAACCTGATGATCTGATACCAAGTTTTTCATGACCCAAACATAGGCTTGAATCGAGGAGGCTCCAAGTCGACCTATGGCTGAACATAACGACAAGGAGCATACTATAAGCAAATACTGACATAACAAACATGTTTCAACGGAAGTCTGCATACATATCACCAAAAAGAAAGAGTCAACAATGACAAACTGATTACTACATCATATCTAAATAGCCCCTAATAATACTGATGAGCTGATGGGACAACACCGCCAACTAGCTCGACAAAGTCCAAAACTGAAAATTTAACCATAGATGGCAGGATGTCCTCGAAGGATGAGGACATACCAACAACTCGCTAAATAGGCCTGAGAGATAAGCAATACTAGAGATGCGGTTGAGACTGAACCCTCGAACCTGTATCATGAGACAATACAACATAAAGTATATGGTCAGTAAATGTACCGAGTATGCAATGTAAGTAAAACGAACAGTTAAAATACATAAGAGTACATAAGAATAGGACAACATAAACGTAAAAAAAATATCATAACATAACATGAGGGATCAGGGTTTTCAAATCATTCATAACTCATTCATAATCATAATCATAAGAAAACTTTTAGAAACTTAACTTGAGCCAATGTAACATAACATAACAATGCATAAAAATATGCGGAACAATGGGAGGACTCGTCTTAACTGACACCATCATGATAGATCTTACATGATGCCCCAACTATCTCACTCAAGTGGGCAGAGCCGCCCCAGGCTTGCCAGGCAAGGGACATGCAATATATGATATCACGAAAAGGGGGACTATTAGCATTTGGATATATATAACCCTATGGTGGCACGTAGTTCTGAGACACCTGCGTAGTCTTTTGAACGCCGGGCTACTCGGTGCTAGACACTGCTCCCAAAAATATGCATATTAGGGCTTGTATATTAACAGTAAAATCATTCATGAAGTTGATGGCCAAATAAATAATAACATCATTGATCCCTATTTAAAATATATGATTAGCCATGAACAAGGGCCCATGAATTGGCCAAGAGTCATAAATCCATCAATCATGAAATTCATGCGTACTTACAAAACATGTAGAAATTTGACATTTTATAAATCCATGATAAGTACTTGAGAGAATTCAAATCATAAAAATAAATCATAATTGGACTAATTAAGATCAATATCATAATGAAATCATAACTTGACTTTTCATAAAACATACNCTAATTAAGATCAATATCATAATGAAATCATAACTTGACTTTTCATAAAACATACATAATTGAGCATAATTGGATTTAAATTCAAATCTATAAATTTATATTCAAAATAGTCATAAAATCTTCCCATAGATCATAAAACATGATTTAATACATGAAAGGAATTGACCCATAGATAGATCATTGAGAATTTCACAAGAATTGGAAAAACCTCATAGATCATGAGATTCGAGTTCTAGAATTGGTAACCCATAGAATTGAGAAGAATTTAGGGCATGAGAGTGAAAGGAGCTCTCATTCATGGCCTTACATACCTGGGTAAATCTGAACAACACTCTTACTTAAAAGCCCAAAGGAAATTGAAGAGGATTTGGAGAGATTCTTCAAACTTGATCTCCAAGGAAAGACTTTAAGTTGCATGCATGGAAGTGTGAGGCTTAGAATAGGTTTAACACGCTTAAAACCCTCCTAACTAAGGTTAAAATGATGTAGTTTAGGACCTTATGGCTTAGGAATGATGAAAATACCCTTAATAAAAAACCTGGAAATTTTGCACTGCCAGTGACCACGACAGGTACAACGGGTCGTTATTGGCTCCAAGGGGTCATTACTTCCCTCGTTGTTTCACCCCATTTTCCAATCATAGGTCTGCTACCACAACTGGACATAATGAGTCGCTACCATTCCCAACGACTCGTCATTACCATCCCTTTTCACCATTGCCCATTTTCTGGAAATCCTCCCAAGGGGAGCATACAATGATCCGTAGCTCCAACCAATGACCCATGATCCATTACATCAACTAATGGGTCATCCTTGATCATGACCACCCTCACTATGACTCCCTTCCAATGACCTATTACATCAACTAATGGGTCATCCTTAGACCCGTTGTCACATAACTCCTCATAGAAGAATCCAATCATGAGTACTTCTCACGATTCGTCAGTCTTACCAATGACTTGTACCATGAGGCGTTCTAAGGGGAATTTATGTTTTTTCTGCTACTTTTCATTTCAAATCCCAAGTCTAGTCTTAATAACTTCTACGGTATTACACATATGCACATCAAGAAACCACAAACCATGATAAACAGGGATCAAGATATGTCATCTAGCTATTAACAGATAGTCAAGTCATCACCAAAGCTTTTCACATAGACAATTGGCAGAGTCAAACACAAACCATGTGCCCTCACAGCAAATGAAGTCCCCCACTCATAGATATAAAAAAATATGAAACGTTGGATTGAACAAGCAAGACTCTCACCCTCACAAAGAAGTTCCAAATACTGCATGTCGGATACCATAGGCTTGCCCTTATTTTCTCTACTTTGGCTTGTTAGATGGTCAGGCTAGTATCACTGTAGGACTTGATTCAGCTTGTAATTTAGGCTTTTGGGATGGGTATGGTAGATATGGAATCTTTTTAGTGACTAACCACTTTGTAATTTAGGCTTTTGGCATTTAGTTTTAGATATGGACAGCAATCCTTACATTTGTATATATATGGCTTCCATTTTGCATTTTTCTTATCTTCACCAAAAATCAAAGAGGCAAACGATTGAAGATTAGATGGATATCTTAGCGATATGGAATCTTTTTAGTGACTAACCCTCCTTGGCACTATATATACGAGGCTCCATTTTTCACTTTTTCAACTTTTTCCTCCTTTTTCACCATTTTTATGCAATTGTGTGGGTGTGGTGTGTTTTAAAAAATTTTGATTCATATTTCTCTTTTTGTATCTTCTTTTTCAATTTTTTTTCTTTTTTCTTTGTCATACCACACCTCATTTTTAACTCTTTTTATTTTCTCTTCCTCTTTCACCTCCCCAAGATTTATGCACCCCTACTCTAGCCACCCTCTACTTAGGCAGTTTTCCTATGTTGAGGTTCACAATGTCCAAGGAGGGACCAGGTCAAAATAGGTTCTTTATAAAAAATGGGTATGGTTAATTGGTTAATAAAAAAAAATAGTTTATTTATTCTCGTAGGGTCATTTAAGCTTAAAATTGGCTTAAAAATGGTCTATGATCCTTTCTTAACCAACCATCCTAAAACCTATGTAAAGACCAACCAGGAAGTTCTAGATCTTCTACGCAGTATTGAACTAGGTATTAGACCTCACTCACTCATGGTACATGTCTTGCACTCATTCTACCTATCCGATTTATACGTGGCTAACAAGAACTACTCATGCTAATACACTAAATGAAAAAAAAGATCCACAGAAATCACAATTTGAAATCAACAAGTACATAGCTAACCATAAAAGTTTTTTAAGCAGGGTAAATTTTTCACAACTCCAGAACTAGTGCAATTTATTCGCTGAGTACTCCTAAGGTACTTTCTAAATAAACAAGAAATACAAAAATAAAATCCTAAACATGCCGGTTCTACTAGATAGCATGGCTGAGGGAAAAGAAGCACAACAAGAAAAACCCTCGGACGAATCCAACAAATCCCAAAAGTATAAGTACACCCCCTCCACATTTAAAAAGCATGATTCATCTCCAAAGCATAGAATGTAAAGTAGGAGGAAGGAAACATACCTGTGGCGCACTAAGTGCTCCTGTCATCCTGCGGAGGTGGTACTTCAGCTACAATCATGGTGCTGGCAGTGGCTGGCGCACTCAATAGGGTATCAGTATCGCCTATGCAACCTATGAAATCACCGGGGCTGAATGTGGCTCACCCAAAGGGTCCTTGCCACCTGAAAGCTCTGCATGGGAAGTGGTGGAGCTACCCGCTCCTCTTGCTCTCTCAAGCAGCTCCGATCTATGCTCGTCGTGAGTCTGCTGGCTCTCCAATCTCGCCTGCTTATGTTCTTTATTTTATCTCTTTCTCTTCTTCTTTAGGTTCTCATCTCCAACTGTCACACCCGAGTCTACACCCTGGATAGGACACGGTACTTGGAGTCACAAGTAACCCCAAGTCAACCCATAGTTTATTATAACACTGGCATTCTGAGTAACTATAAACAGAAAAACCTTTTAAAGTAAAAATATAAAACATTTATGAGAAATAAGTTGAATCATAAAGTTTGAAAACATTTGAACAAAACTAAAAGTCTGAAATCATGTCAGTGTTTGAAAGCTATTACAACTGATGAGTTGCCGGGACAAGCCCCAGCTAACTCCATGTCTAAATAAAAGAAAATGGAACTAAATGAAATAATCTTCGTCCTTGAAGGGTGAGGACTTACCAATGGTGTAACTGGAATCTTCTGAGAGTGATCTACTAACGAGGCTGTGACTGAGATCCTATAGTTGTATCATAAAATGATACAACATAAAAGGTATCTGTCAGTACTTCAAATATACTGAGTAAGTGAGAGAAAACATACACAAGAAATAAAAATACTGAACTAAAAAGACATGTAGTGACCAATTGAAACTGCTGAAACTGAATATCTGTAATAAATTGAGATGGTCTAAATGACCCTGTCTGATGGTCAAGGAAATGTCTTAAATCTAAGATACTAAGATAAAATATTGTATTGAGTTGATTTGAACCGACTAATCTGAGACTGAACTGAGCAACTAGTGGGAGAGTCTATAACCGACATATAACCACGTGAGCTAGAAGTGGAGTTCGATGTATACACCCCATCGGTAGGACCCAATATACCTTGCTAAGGTATAAAAACATAAACTGGGTGATCACAGATCTGGGGCCATGAGGCCAACAAAAATATATCCTACGGTGGCAACATAGTTCTGGGAACCTGAGTGCGCTGGAACCCCGGTCCGCTCGGTGCTAAGTCCTACTCCTACTGGATAGTCCTAGACTGACTACTAAGCTGATAGCTCAAAACTGGCCCCCAAGACTAGTCAATACCTATCTGGAAGCACCCTAAGAGTCTTATGAGACCGTATTCTGTAACTGAGTTCTAAAACTAGTCAGAGTTTCTTATCTGGAAGCATCATAACCGTCTAAAGAACAAACTGTAATCTAAAGATGGAGTCCTAAGACCGGTCAGAGCTGCATATTCTAAAGTGTCATAACTGCCAAAAGAACCACTAAAAACTGATACTGAGTCTAATTCTGATATATGGGAGGCACTACTGACACCTCAAGAATTTTTGTAGTCAAACTGATCAGCTGACATTTCTGACTAACACTGAATATTCTAACATTCTGATTGAAACTAAACTGACATAAATCTGACTAAAAGATTAATACAAACTAACAATATGGGAATCGCCAACACTGATAGAATCAAGAAAATTTTGATATTTAATCACTTATGCAAGACTCTAGTTTTTTTTTCTGCATTCGGGAACTAGGGCTAGATTTCACTTTATAGGAACAAGAAACAACATAGTCACAAACTAGTGGAAAAATATCTACAACTAACATAAACAATACTCCACATGAATTAAATGAAGTGTGACATGTAATTTCTTCATATTCGAAAGTTTTAGGGCTAGAACTGATAGAGAAGACATGGAGGATTTTTGGGGATACAAGGGAAGAACTATTCCCTTGTTGAATTCCCACATACTTGGTGATGGAATTCCTTGAAAACTCTGAGAAGGATCAACCTTCCTAATTTATACCCTGAGCCTTTTTGAGAGAAACTTTATGCTTTAACTGTTGAAGAGGTGAGAACAATGAGATAAACCATTGGTTTGCCACTCTAAAACCTCTGATTAAACCCAAAATGACATAGATTAGGGACTAAGTAGGTGGAAAATTACAAAAGTAACCCTAGGAATTAAATCTAAAATCTGGTCGATAGGGTCCCAACGGGTCACTCAATGAGTCATTGATTGAGACCATGATCCATTGGGACCTCTCGTTGGTTCCACTGCCTGGGACGAGAATACACTGGATCTGGCAACGGGGGTCACCATGACTCTTTGGATGAACCAATAGGTCATTGGATGAACCAACGGGTCATTGGTTCCTCCCATGGCCATTGGACAAGGAAACCTGGTAAGCTATACAATGGGTGACACAACGACTTGTTGGTTGAACCAACGAGTCATCGTGTCCAGTCGTTAGGTTCACTCGGAGGAATTTTTGAAAATGCCTAAGTTGACATGACGGATTCTAACAATGACTTATTGTGGGAAACAACGAATCGTTGTTTCCTCTCGTTTTCACTGAAAGAGAATTTCAGGGATCTCACTCGACAACTCTCACAATGGGTCATTTCTGACAATGACTCGTTGCTTGAGTCGTGGGGTCCTGGGAAGGGTTTCTGAGTTGGGAAAACCACGAATGACAGGATGACTCATTGTTTCTCACAAAGCATCATTCCTTGTCTCGTGGGTTCCCAAGAGGCCAAGACCTACTGACCAAGACTGACACAGTGAGTCGTTGGAGCTGACCACTCATTGTTTCAGTCGTTCTGAGAAAAAAATTTTCTGGTTTTTTCTTCTGAATTTTCTTGAAATGTCTGAATTTGGTCTAGGAAAGTTTGGGGTGTTACACCAATATCCTTAAAGATCCTCTTTTTCCCTTTTCCTTCTCAGCTCCTGTAGGCTCCCAATATGCCACCAAATCAAGCTCCTTGTCCATGCCAATGTCGAGGTGAGGAAGAGTGGGGGCTACTATAATTTTCGGCTGCCGTGATTAAAGCTCAACCACTTGTCTCTGAAAAGTCCCCAACTCCTCACAGAGGCTGCCCGTGTCAGTCTTCTCATCTATACGCTCATTGAATCGACTCTCAAAGCTATCTAGCCTAGTGTGTAGGACCAAGGCTTTACATTTTTTATCATAGAATGTACCTCTTGTCAGCTACGGTCAGTCTTTTGGCCAACTTCTGGAGAAATTCCAGAGGCACTAATATGTACCTGACTGGAGTTTGGCTCGGAAGGCCCATAGGTGGTGCGGTGGAGGTGCTGAGATCTGCCTTTGAATGACTGGAATCTATAGCCAGTGTGTTGCCCTTCTCCTGTGAGGTGGGGGCATTCACCTCCTCGCCCCCAATTGTCTATGATACTGGGACTATGGAAGAAAGTCATGCCCAGCTTACTGGGTTCATTTCATCTCGGATTAAGCAAATATATGCAATCCTCTGTCCTCTAATCAAGTTCTTCTCACCACGATGCACTTTGATACCTGTCTCTGTGCACAACCTAAACACGATACTCAGGAATGGGACGATAGTGTTCAATCCCATAGCCTGATCCTAGATCTCCTCCGCAATGACCCTTGGGATATTGATGGGGTATCTGGATATGATACATGCCACCAAAGCTGGTCTGTCTGTGCTGAGGGTATTGTCATTCACTGTCGGAGCCAACCGGTGGTGAACTAACATCCAACATACTTTTGCTATGAAGTTCAGGGAATTTCTCTATGACTTACTTGTTGCTGGTGACCCATTCTGCTTCTTCTTTATCCTCAACAATAACCCCGGACAACCATTGAATCAGCCTCCGCCTCTCATCAAATCCCAACTGATTGATCTCTATGATGGCATCCACCCGGTAGTCATACTCCGGTGTAATGTGTGGTGGTATGAATTGGGGCCTATATAACACCCGATCAATAGTGCGCTCGGATATATCAACATTGTGGCCTTGTACCATGACGCTCTCCAGCTTGGGCTGATCTTTCAATTTTTTCCCTTCCTTTGCTTTCTGCTCCATTGCTGCTAAATAATTGGCACAGAACTCTCGGACGATCTATGAAGTGTATTGATCCTGGGCTCTAGCCATCCAGTCGAACTCATAAAAGCTAAATATCCATTTCATCTTCTCCACCTCGTTCAATGTATTAGTGAGGATCCGCGGTTCTTCTTGAATACTCTTCCTAGGTTTGTTCTTGGAGGTGAAAGCAATACCCTGTTCATAAATCTCCTGGGCTCCTGGTACTCTCAACCGAATGGTACAGTTCTCCCTAGGTAGAGTCTTCTCCTGCTCGTCATTGGGTTCCTCCTCCTCAGATTCGGACTCACTGTCTCCATCGCTGGATTGGGCCTCCTCGGACCCCTCTTCATCATTAGAGCTGCTTCCAGACTCTTGGGCTCTTTCCGCAGCTCCCTCCTCATACTGGGGAGCACTAGCAGATGTGGCAGTGGCTGCCATGGCCTGGGCTTTATCTTTCTCCTTGGTGGTTCGGGCCCCATCAATGTCAGATGTGTTGACCCGGTATTCCTCCACTAAACCACTAGGTGTGTTGCCCGCTTGTTTGGATTCAGAGGTTTCATCTACAAATGCCCTTCGAGTAGTTACTTTGGATGCTTTTCTTTTAATAGAGTCATTGTACCAGTGGAGAAAAAGGGTTAGAATTCCAAACCTAAGAAAAAGAAAGCAAGAAAAAAGTCCTCTATAATTTATCACGGGTCTACAGTATGACTCGTATTTTAGAGGTACAATTCATATTGAGACTCGTAATGTCTCAAATCAATCTTATGCCTCTAAGGTACGACTCGTACCACAAAGGTATGATCTGTACCACGAGTCGTATGAGGATGCCCCTTGAAAACAAATGTTCTATATTTTTCACGACTTATGGTACGACTCGTAAGTCAATTCCATGAGTCGTAGGAAGGATCGTACTATCACTTTTGGATTTAACCCTTTTTAGACTCCTGGTACGATTGCTAGGTATGACTCGTAGCAGGATACTATGAGCCGTACTAGGTTTTTTACCTCTTCATTTTTACATGTTTGGCTTGGGACAGTCCCAACGAGCTATCCTACGAGTAGCAGTGTGAAACCACGACTCGTAGGAAGGCTTGTGAAACCTGTCCCCGCCTTATTTTCAATTCAGTTTACAGGTGAATTTGATTTTGTGTTGGGTACTCAGAATTCCCCAACTCTAGGCATACATTCATCATGTTTTAACAATTACCCATTCCTTCCATTTTTATTCACAACCCGTAACTCAAGTTTTAGCAGTTCATTGTGCAATTTTTAACATGTTCAATTCCTGCCTAGTCATACATTAACTTTTTCACGTCACTGGTCATTGTCCTATTTTATTTTTAATGAATTTAGAGGACTCCCAGTGAATAAGCAAGTTTTCTCAGGCACAATAGGTCTTTTTTTTCCCAATTTAAAGTGTAACAACTTACTTGAATGATGCGAAACTTTGCTTGCTTCGACTAAAAATCAGGGACTAGGGTTGGACTTCGAGTTTAACAGTGTTATCTGAGCAAAAAGCTTGCTCAATTGATCATGACCTTGAGTTCTGGGTGTGAGGGAGTCGTGGGTACTTTCGTGAGTTTGATTTTGAGTGCGTGGGAGAAGGGTCCGATAGGTTTGGAGTTTAGATAGCTTTTAGGGAAAATTTGAAAAATCTGGGTCGAGTCAAGTAATTTTATCTTTTTGACCAGTCACAACTCATACCACGAGTCGTAGGAACGACCTACGACTCGTCACTGGGACTCGTAATAGAGATGTTAAGAAAATTTACCTATGGACCTACGAATGGATCCTATGACTCATACTATGAAGGTATGATCCGTACAATGACTTGTGGGTCTTTCTTACTTTGAGGTCAATGCCTTGCATACTTCATAACTACAGTGAGTACTATGAGTCGTACTATGTAGTTATGAATCATGGGACCAACCGTACTCTAAGTTCATGCACTGAGATACATCTCTTTTTCTCACCACGACTCGTACTACGGTCCATACAATCCTCTTATGAGTCGTTGATGTTCCGTGACATTACGACACTTTCGACGCTTAAAACCTAGAAAATATGCAAATTTCAGGTATGTTTATGTAGATATAATGTGTTGTTGTTAAGTGTTGCAGGAAAACAAGTTCGGAAAGTGAAATGGGATAAGTAAGGAAAAAATGGAACAAAATGCAGGCTGCTACCTAGGTCACGAATCGTCATTCTAATGGATGACTCGTTCCTGGAGTCGTGGGAGGAGATCAAGTTTTTATGAGAAAAAACAGTACAATTGACGAGTTGAAGGCATGACTCATTACATCTGGTAACGAGTCATTATGCTAGTCGTGAAGACTAGAAGAAAATTTCTAAAAAATTCTTAGGGAAGGCAACGAAAGACAAAACAAGTTTTCAGGAGACGTGACAACTTGTCGTGAGATGCTGGGAGGACCAGTGAAGTACACTGAAAAATTTTGTGATCCATGGCCACGAGGGACCTAATAACTCGTGCACTGACCTGATGAGTCATTAGGTGACCCATTACCCTGAGTGAGCAGTTTTCCAAGGACGACTAAATTTCACTGTCCACGACTCGTTAGGAGATTTAAGGAGTCGTTACTTGGCTCATTACCACTGCCGACATGGATTCAATTTTTAGTTAGGAAAAGTTTTGTTTGGAATTATAAATACATTATTTAGGTGTATTTTTGAAGTACAGTTTATTTTACCACTTTTCACATGGATTTTTAGTGTTGTTAACTACCATTCTTGGTTGAAGAAACAGAGTTTGTAATTTCATTCTTGATTTTGAGGATTAAAATAACATTGAAGTTTTGCTCATAGGTTTTTGGTGATTTATTCAATTCAAGTGGTTTTTTTCTATGAATCTTTGTAAGTTGCAATTATGATTTCTTCTATATTTTGTGATTGTGATCATACAAGCATGAGTAGCTAAATCCATAACTAGGGTTGTGAGAACCATGATGAATTAACACACATAGGTAAAAATACTTAGTGAATCTTGAATGAGATTTATGCATTTATTGTTTTTCCATTCGTTTTAATTGCTTCTTAATGGTTGCAAACATTGAAAATTTCCATATTCTTACTCACCGGATCAAGGGAGTAATGAATGGAAAAAGGGACTAACAACGGAGATTTGAGGCTATCAACCCTCATCTAATAGTTTGACCTTGTCCAGGAATAGCTAATCCGATATTAAGGGTAAGAGTTAATTAAGCATAAACCTTTTGTATACGGATCAAGTTGAATGGTGATAATCATTTAGATAGGAGACCAACCATTTTGGTGAATTTAACTTACCAATATTATATGCTAAATATCGGAATAAATCACTAGTATAAAAGACTTATGGTTACAAAGTCATGGGGAACACAATCCTAGTCACTTTGTTGATTGAATACAACCGAAATTGACTTAATCATCTACTAGTCTCTACTTTTGTTTATTATTTTGTGTTCCAAACCTTCCCTCCAGGAAATAAGTAAGCTGATAGTACTAGATAAACGCATTAACTCAAGTTCTCGTCATATTCCTTGTAGGATTTGACCCCAACCCTAGTTGGGTTCTATATTTGACATCGATCACTTTATATCTCATTTACGAGGTGTAATTTGGGCGACATCAGTCGTACTGAGAACCGTAGAACCAGTCTATTCAGCAATTCTTCTGCCACCTATTTTTGTTTCTCCTGCACACTAAGCACACATAAGCCAATACACTTGGGTTGCCTCCCAAGAAGCACTTGATTTAGTACGATGCAGGTGGTTCGGTTACTTAGAATTCACTAAACCACCATATAGGTTGCCTCCCAAGAAGTGCCTGATTTAACGTCGCGACATGACGCAAGTCTCTTGACTACTCAAATTTCATTAAGGAACTCGGATTCATCCTCAATTGTTTAGACAACTCTGTACTCCTTTGGTTGCTTCATTGACCAGCATATATTGAAGGTGACATCTTCTTTGTTGAGTCTGAATTTTAACTAGCCGGTCTCCACATATACTAAAGCCCTCCTAGTGTCAAGGAATGGTTGCCCCAAAATGATGGAGACCTCAAAATCAACCTCGCAACAAGGATCACGAAGTCCGCTGGGAATATGAATTTGTCCACTTTAGAAAGCACATCAAATAGGATCCCCACAGGCTTCTTCAAGTTTGGTCGGCCATTAGCAGCCGCATAGTAGTCGGTGTGGGGGCTCCCAAGCCAAGTTTCTTAAACACAACTAACGTATCAGATTGATGCTTGCTCCCAAGTGGTAGAATGCCCTCTCGAACTCAATATCACCAATTGTACAAGGAATGGTGAAGGAACCTAGTTCCTCCTTTTTGGAACTACAATGATGCACGTTATCCATAGGCTCAGAGCTCAGGGACCTTTTCTTAGTAACAAGTTCCTTCATAAACTTGGCATATCCTGGCATTTGTTCCAATGCCTCAACCAATGGTATGTTCATAGATAATTATTTTAGCATTGATAGGAATTTCTGAAACTTACCATTCTCTGCCTTCTTCTTCATTCTTTGATGGAATAATGGTGGTGGTCATGGAATAGCTTTGTAAATCTATGTGGCCCCATGTTTCTCTCCTTGTTCAGCCTCAAGCCCCTGTTCAAGAACTGGAGGCTCAGTCAATGTTCGTTTGTCTGGATGACTACACGCAAGTGCACGTGGTTGAACAAGTAGTAAGTGGCTCAAGTAAGCCAAGTATCGATCCCACAGGGACTGGACTACGGGGCAAAGGACTACGGGGCAAAATCTACCAAGTGTCAATTTATCGCAACCTAAATATGCAGACAACAATGTAAAGAATAGTTTTATATTTTTGTTATCTAATTTTATACTAAGGCTAAAATGAATATACAAGTGAGTCTGAACTATGAATGTGAGCATGCCGAGGCTAAAACGAACATGAAAGAAATTATTATCGATACAAATTGGATTAATCTTTTCTCCGGGGCCAGTCGAAACTTATGCCTATGGATAAAACTCTCGTATTTAACCCAACTTAAGAATCATGAACCTTCCACCTACAATTCTGTGATAAGAAGCAATTCATGTTCTAGCCATACAAAACCAATTCCACACTTGACTACGACTTTCGTGTATATTTCTATCCCCGAAGGTAACCAATTCTCAATTTTCCCAAACTAAGTAAAGATCATATCATATTAATTCACCACTTTCTAATTTCGTGCTCTCTCGAGTGAAACTGGACTTTTTAGATGTACATTAACATTGGCCAAACATTAATGCAGTAAGAACAAGAATTAATAGAACAACCATGGAAGAAAAGATGAAAAAACCAAATGATCGGGCCAATATATTTCAATACAATTGTTCCTAACTCAAGAAGAAGTGAAATTAGCCACTCATTTGTGGATTAAACACGTTAAATGAGTGTAAATCATACAAACAATTGAAAGAAAGGAGAAAGAGATAGAGAGAAACCATAAGATTTTTGTCCCCTCAACTCATCAGAATCTACGTGTTTGCTCCACCAAGTCAATAATTAAAAATGAACCTAAGTATTCTATTTATACTGTGGGAATTTTTCTCGAATAAGGCAACGTGTCACGGAGTGCATCGCGGAGCACTGCCCGTGACACGGTGCAAACGCGGAGGCTCTTCTGGAAATTGGCTGTCCAGGTAATTATCCCCCAACGTGGCACGACATGCACTTTAGCTTGGGCCTAGCGTGACACGGTGCGAAAACGCGCACCTTCAATGAATGTCATGCTCCAGGAAATCAGGTCCAACGTGCCACGGTTAAATCGCGGACCCTCTCTGGAAATCTTTTGCAATTAAATCTTCCGACAGAATGCATCCAAGTGATGGTAGCATGACACGGCTCCATCGCGGAGCCTCTTATTTCTTTCCTTAGCTACCCCGCCGCTCCCGAGTCCATTCCGATTCCTCCCAACATACATTTAGCTCCATAAAAAGTAATGTTTTCCTGCAAACAATGCTAATCATGTTGGTTAGTATAAATTCACACTTTCCTACAATTTGCATAAGAATGTACAAATATTGTTGGATAAACAAGGCAAAAATGATGCATTTGAGTATCACTTGGGCATATAAATATGCCCCAGATCAGTCAACTCTGCATTTTCATCATTCTCATTCTCAGCAACCTCATCCTCATCATCGATTATGCTTTCTTTCTTCCTTTGAAGCTCAACTATAATCGACAGAGGGAGATCAACCGTGGTCTTTCTACTCCTAGTCATTACAGCCATGCAGTGACCATCATTCTTCAAATTTTTGACTATGTTGCTAGGTAGTGTACCCTTTTGCCTAGGGTTCATGGACGCCGATAGTTGCCCTAGCTGTTGTTCAATCTTCTTGATAGCCATAGCATGTGACTCAACTCTCTAACCCATGCTCGATAGATCCCCACGGATGTATTTTAGCTGATCATCTATGGATCTAACCATCTCAAGCATCTCAAACATCACGCTCTCTAATTTTGACTGTCCATCTTCCCCCTCACATGCATTCGGAGGCACGTATAATCCTGCTCGATCGTTGCAGTAACTTCCATTCCTTCTACATTCTCCCTCTCACTCACGACCTCGGCTTCTATCTTTGTACCCATTTCAGTTGTAATTGTCTCTGTATTAGTTTCGACCTTGATTTCCAAAACTTTGGCGCCAAGTTTCTTGTCCAGATCCTTGGGCGTTTTCTCAAAAACCCGCCACCCGGTTGTCCAAGAAGTTTTCCTCCCCAAAATTTGAGTGCTTAGGCCCTGGATCCTGTCTGTGTGTCCCCACTACATTAACTTTTTTGGCTCCAGCGCCCATGATATGCTTCGTGAGAAAGTATAATGATGTGCGCATATGATCCAATTCCGGTCACGTTCTTCCTCCTTCCTTCATTGGTCTGCAGTCAAACCAATAACATATGTACCAGCCATTGCTTTCGCTTCTTGGGTGTGCCATGCTTTGCTTGTTTTCGTCACTCTATTTAGAATAGTAGCAGCTTGCTCCCAGGTGTGGCTCATCAGTGCTCCTCCCGCCACTGTGTCTACTACATCTATCATCAGGAATTTTGTGGTTTGTTCACTTGGTCAACTTCTTCTTGAACCTCAACCAGGTTTCATGGAGTGCCTCTATCTTCAGTTGTCAGAAATTATAGATTTTGTCCTTAAGCTGCAGCATCCTGAAGGGTGGAAAGAATCTCTCTATGAAAGCCTGTTTGAGCTCCCTCCAGTTAGTAATGGAGTTGTTGGGCAATTTCATTAACCATAAAGTGGCTTCCCCAGACAGAGAGAAGGGGAACAGTCTTAGCCTTATTGCATCCCGTCTGACTCTGAGCAACCCGTACGCCTTGTGTATTCTAACAAAGTTCATCAAGTTCAGGTTGGCATTATCAGCTACATGACCACTAAACACCCTCTTCATGTGCAATAATTGAATCATGGTGCTAATGATGTCAAATATTTCCCCAGCAGACAATGGTGGTGGTACAATAGCTCTGGTTGACCTGACTTCATCAATGTCCGGGTCATCCTCATCAAAGAATTGAGGCATATATTTGGCCTCTGTTACCTCTTCCATGGCGACCAACGTTGGCAACCTCATCTCAAGCATCCTCTGTGTCCTAAGTTTAGCTTGTTGAGCTAGCTCGGCTTGCCTAACTTCTTCAATAATATGGACATCTCTCTGCTCTTGGTTATCCATCCTTGCACTGTTCTTTCAAGTTCGAGATCCAAAGGAATCAAGGGGTTTCCACTTCGACGAGTACTTGGCATTCACCAAACGACAACATGTGGATATCCAAACACAAAGAGAAAATGTAATTCAGGAAATAACAACTAAAAGTTAAATACAAGTAATCAATCTAATCTTAGCCGTATTCCCCAGCAACTGCGCCAATTTTTTATAATGCTCAAACTCACACTTTCTGGCAAAGAATGAAGTGGACATTGTCAATAAAGAACCCAACAAAGAGGTCGGGGTCGAACCTACAGGGAATAAGCTAAGATCTAGACTAATGCCGGTACTTAAATTTGTTGGTATGTTATCTCCAAATTGGAGGGTTTAAAGAAAAACAATATTAAAACAAGATTGTAATTGTGGTTGTTATCAAGATTTACAAATAACTAGAGTAAGTGTTCCCCATGGATTCATAACTACTTTGGGTATACATGCATGATCAATCCCAATTCTTACTTATAGAACTGATAACAAGGGTTTATCCAAACAACTAGTTCGTCCTTATTGTATGACTATACTCAACCACCAGGTCATTTCTCATGAGCGATTTCAAAATAACCGTTATTAATATGTTCCAGATTAACTTTTCTGCGACCGCAGCTCAAGTCATACAATGATCATAAAAATCAAGGCTTTGTTGTAATTCTCTTTTCCTAATCTCTGCTTCTCTAGGTTCAAGAAAATAAAGAGTTCCGACAAGTCCTAACGTTGCGCACTGTTAAGAAACGTTTAAAGATGAAGAGAATACAATACAAGTGTTTAGTATTGATTTTGAATCACTTTGCGTAACCCTAGTTCGTTAATCCACCATGGTTCCTACAATCCTAGTTGTGGAGGTTTTAGCTCTCAAGTTGTAAGATTAAAATTAGAATTCATAGAAAAGCACATAATTAAATACTTACAACAATAATTAAAAGAAAACGTTCTTTGAATATCAATGAACAATTCAAGAACAATTGATAAAATCAAATGTTGATCCTAAGAATTGCTCTCCAAAACTTGATAATAATTCATAAATAAAACTTCTTCAAATCAATCAAACGTATACTACCTTCTCTCTATATTCTCCTACTAAAATAAAACATAAAAGATATTTATACAGACATCAGAAACCTTTTCCTAAGCTAACAGGGAATTTTCCATATCTGGCACCAGCTTGACTCATGACTGATCATACGACTCGTAACAGGATTGTATGAGTCATACTTGCCTCTCGCACATCCCTTGGCTGCTGCAAATTTGACTAAGTGTTGGCGGCTGATACGACTTGTATTATAGTCCTACGAGTCGTACAATCCATCTGTGGCTTGGCCCTGAGAACTTTGACATCCTCTGAAGTTTTCTATGAGTGTTGTGGTATGCCTCGTACCTTCCTCCTACCACTCGTACTTGCTTGTTGCATCCGGAGGTCTGCTAATCTTTAAGAATTGTTGAAGCTCTCCACGACTCATGGTACGGGTTGTAAGTAGATGTTATGATCCGTGGGTTCCACTTACCAAGAGACTGCCTTGTGTAATTTTCTCTGAAGATTTTCACAACTCCAGCTACGGCTCGTACCATCTTGGTACTGCTCGTACTGAGGGTCGTACTTTGCCTTTTTCTTACTTCAGCTTTCTGAGTTTTCTTATGAGTCTTAGTACAACTCGTACAGTCAAGGTATGACTTGTACTGAGATTCGTACTTGGCTAATTTTCTGCATTTTTATCTACTAAGAGACTTCCTTGTGCAATTTTATCTGAAGATTTTCACAACTCCAGTTACGGATCGTACCATCTTGGTACAACTCGTACTGAGATTCATACTTTTCTTTGTCCTTATTTTAGCCTTTTGAGTTTTCCCATGAGTCTCAATATGACTCATACAATCAAGGTACAACTCGTACTGAGATTTGCACTTGGCTGATTTCTGCACTTTTATGCATCTTTTGCACATTTTTGCTCCAAGACCTATTTTTCCAAAAAACAAACTAAAATCACTTCATATCCATATAAACATTCCTAATTTCATGCTATTTTATCAGTTTTAAGCGTCGAAAGTGATGTAAATTCACAACACATCATTAGGCCAGCTACATCTTTTGAGGGTTTCTGGGAGGCAACTAATTTTTGGTAACAGTTTGTTGTTGGGAATTTGTTTGCCGTTGCACCAATGTTAATTTGTTTTCATTTGGTAGAGTGAGGGCCAAAAATAGTGAGGACTCTGGGACCTCTGTCGTTTTGTTTTTTCTACTCATTTTATCCTCCCTACAAGAATTCTCTGGTGAGAAAATTTGGAATAGAGTTGGAGCTTCCATTGATATATTTTATATCAAAATAAAAAATACATAAAATAGCTTGCCATCTAGCAAATATATTCTTAGAGGCAATATTTTGAACATATTTTTGCAAAACAGATTTTGTAGCTTTATAGTCAATTCATAATAAATTTTTTTGATTTAATAAATTAGCTTGAAATTTTGAAATGCATAAAATAATTGTCAAAATTTCTTTCATGATTGTTGGGCCTTATTCCAATGCTTAGATGTAAATGCAATGATATGCTCTTTATCATTTTTCTTTTGCTTCAAAATTCCACCATAACTAATGTCTGATGCATGTGTTTCGACTATTTTGAACACAGAAGAGTCAGGAAGAGATAAGCAAGGAAGATGTTTTCTCTTTTGCTTGAACTCCTTAAAATCATTGGTGTGGATATGAGTCCATAGAGGCAGGGTTTTTCTTAATCTATCATAGAGGGGTCTTAACAAACTGCTAAGTCCTGGAATAAAATCTGCTACATAATTAACACAACTCAAGAATCTTTGGAGCTGTGTTTCGTGTAAAATTTGATCGGAAAATTTGTCTGCAAATTGGATATATCTTTGAATGGGGATAATGGTACCCTGTATGGTATTATGCCTGAGAAAACAAATGTTGATTTGGAAAAGACTATACTGAGTCTTAGATAAAATTATTTTGTTTGATTACATTGAAGAAAGTTCTTAGGGTTTGAAATGTTGATCAATGCTAGTGGAGAGTACAAAAACATCATCAATGTAAACAATTATAAATTTTTAGAAGGAATTGAAAATGTCATTCATTATTTTTTGAAATTCTGAAGGAGCATTATTTAGTTCAAAGGGCATGACATTCCATTTATATTGCCCGAATGGTGCTTTAAAAGCAGTTCTCTATCGATATCTGGGATCAATTTGAATTTGCCAAAAGCTTGACTTTAAATCAAATTATGAGAAAATTGTGGCAACATAGAGTCACTGGAGTAAATCTTTATTGTTAGGAATATGATACCTAATCCAACGGAGGGTAGTGTTCAACGGTTTATAGTTAATAACTAAGCGAGGGAATCCTTTTTCAATCTAGAAACTTTTGTTGACGTAAAAGCCAGCACAACTCCAAGGTAATTTTCTTGGAGAAATGATTTATTTGCAAAGGAGATCATTGAATTCTTCTTGACAGTGGATGGTTAGCTCATGATTCATTTTTATGAGGGCGAGATTTTGTAGGAATTAATTTTTCATCAAAGTCAGGTTCGTAAGGAAGAATAACCATGTGTTTCTTGTGATTCTCGGAGGTTGTGAGTAAATCTGCGTAGAGTTCCATTTGAATTTATATTTCAAGGACCTTGATTTTTTATTGAAGGAGAAGTTCTTGAAGTTGCTGATATAGCTTGTGAAAAGCTACCTCCTCTTTAAGGAAGTTAATCTGGGCTTCCTTATGCTTCAAGGTAGATAAGATTCTTCTTACTAGGGGTTTGTCAAAAGAAATAGAAATGTTGTTGTATTCGATTTCGATTCCTTGATGAGTGACCTTAAATGGGATGAGTTCTTTAATGAAAGGAGTTCCTAAGATTACTGGATTAGGTATGTCCTTCACAAGTAAGAATGAGGTAGAAGCTGATAAGATAAAATTTCCTATGGAAGTTCTTACTTCTACATCAGAGAGCTTGTAGATGATCCCTAATCTATTACCATTAGCGGCTCTAAGGGCCTCTTTATTTTTTCAAAGTATTTGGTTTGGATGAGACCTTCTTGGACACAATTAATGTCTGCACTAATATCAAAAAGGGCAATTATGTCTAAAATGAATGATTTGTTGACCACTAAGGTTACTCTAGTACACCATCGTCAGATTGAAATTCGAGAGAGATAATTGATAAAGTCTCCTTGTTCATCTTTCTACACTGGTTGTTCATCTCTGTTTGTTTAGGAGGATAGGTCATGGAAAAGAATTGTTGGAGGACAATTCGGTTTATCTCTTGCCTATCTTTGATTTGCCGGATTTCTTTCTTAAGGAGTACTATCTCTTATTGGAGATCATGAATAGTTACTACCTTTGATTTGTTAGAAGAAAATCTGTTCAAAACATCAGTAATATTGTAAGTGCTAGCTATGTGGGGATAAGAAAAAATGTTGGAGGATGATGTGGGGGTTTTATCTAGATCCTTTTTGAGTTGATCTAGATAATATCTTTTTTGGACTCAATCCTGTAGGCTACTTATAACCTCTAGGGGAAGATCTTGTTCTTTTGAGAAAACATTAACCTCAGGTTGGCTATTTTAATCTTCTTGGTCAGACTGGGAGGATTCTAAGTCATCATTTTTTATTTGGTTAAAATCTTGCTCGAACTCATCATCAACACTATCAGAGTCCTCTTACAGTAAGAGATGTTGTATTTGGTTTAGGACTAATTCATCCAGATTGAGATTTCTAACTCTTTTGGCGAATTTATAGAATTTGACAATATGACCAGGTCTGTTATACCTATAACATTTGCCATCATTGGGGAAAGGAAGAACTGGCTTGTTAGTTGTACGCTCATGTTTCAGAGGAGAAGATTTTGATGTCCTAAACCTAGGAGCATGAGTTCTAGATGAGGAGATTTCCTTTTTAGGAGTCGGGTTTCTATGCATTTTCTTCCTACAAGGAGGTGACCAAATTGCTCGTAGAAACTTCCCAAATCTCGACGAGTCTAAGCTCTATGTTTTGCTAATTATTGTAATATCTTATCTTGGCGGCATATTTTAAGAGAAACCTATTGGATGAGGCTTGTGAGCTGACCGTAAGTTATCTGCTCATATGGAATAATAGCACCAGAGTGCTGGATTTGGAATTCCTCTTTGACCAAATCTCTAAGGGACTTAGGCAATTCATCTAGAAATTTTTCCTTCCAGCATAGAAGATTACCATCAAGTCTTTCATAGATCCTGGTAAGAAAGGAATCCTTATACCATCTAAAGTCTAAAAGTGTTTTACACTTGAGGTTATTGAGCACTTTAGAAGATCTTTCTCTAAAAAATACCCGGACTTCCAATGAAATTTTTGATAATGGTAAAAATCAGGTTATTTATAGAGTCAAGAATGGTTTGTCCATCTTTGAAAATTTATTCTCCTGCAGAATCAACTCAGATACTATAAAAAAATTTCTGCTTGTCTTCCTCACTAAGATGGATATCCCACCAATCCTTCAACTGGCCTATAAACCTTGCAACTAGGACATGGTAGTTAGTAAGCTAGTTTGAACAATTATGGATGGTCCTATAAACAATGGTTGATTTAATCATTGTCATCTGCTGCAATTTGGATAGAATATTATACTCAGAATGACCATCTATACTCTATTCATAAATGTTATTAGCATTGTAATTGTTTTGCATGACACTAGGTTTTTCCTCTAAGGCTATGTCAGAATGGGTAGATCTAGGGTAATAAAGCTTTTGTGGCTTACACTAGTTGGAAAACTCGATTTTGACAGGGGAAACCTCTAAAGGATTTTCTTCTTCTAGTTGAATATCAGACGGGATATCTTCTTGAAGAACTGTGATAGCTGCAGAAGACTTTGAAGATGTTTCTTCAAAGGGAAATCAGGGACCAAAGTTTTCTCAATTTCTAAGATCCATCATTGGAGGTCAAAAAGTTAATGGGAGTCCCTTGAGTGGTGGGTTTGGAGTTCCCTAGAAAATTTTCTAGGGATTTCATAAGATTTAAATAGAGGAACTGAAGACGTGGAGGCTTTTGTTGGTTTAGAAGGAACAAGCAGTATTGACGACGGTCTTGAAAATAGATATTAACCAAGTGTTTGTAAATATTTGTTTGTATAATTATTTTGTTAAAAAATTCTTTTGATATCCTTGTTGTTAAATGCTTCATTATCAGCTTTCCATTTGAAAGGATTTGCCACAATAGAGTTATCAACATATGTTGTTGAAAATCCTTGTGACGGAGGGAGTTCAGATGTGATCTCTCTGTCGTTGCAAGTTTTTTAGACTTTTGAAATATTAACTGATTTAGAAATAGGGAAATCTAATTAAGGATAATCATCATATTCTTCAAACCATTCAAAGAAATTAATTTTCTTTTGGACTGAGTTTAAAAATTCATTATAAATTTCTTGAAGACGTTTTCTTTCGTCACCTTGAAAGCTCTTAAAATATCAAGTTCTTTTCAAAATATTTCTTAGAGAGTAAAACTCTTCCCCAAGTGTTTCTTATCAATTTGAAAATCTTGTTTTAAAATCATCAACTCACCACCTAATGATGAGTAATTAGGGAATAGGGTTGGTCTTCGCTGACTTCAGTTGTAGGAGGGGTTTCAACCGAATATGTGGCTTGAGGGATTCCAGATTCAAGGTTGATAATCTCAACACTAGAAGGGAATGAAGAGACTGAGTGCTTAGCAGCTTGAATCTCCGATTGTGCAGAGTAGGCAGTAGAGACTCTTTGGATAAGAGACCTTTGGAATGAGATAGAAACAACTCCACTATAAAATTATTAGATCTGAAAAATTATAGTATTTTCTAGTTTTTGTGCTAGTATTGCATCCTACATCACCCAACTCTAGGGTAGAGATATTTGACAATAAGAAATGGTTCTAGGAATTGATAGGAGAGATCTTTGTAGATTTGTTTGGAAAAATATTGTTTCACCTTTATTTAACGTTCTCATGGCTCCAGTAATGAAGGTTGAACTCATTGCCTTATACTGGATCCTATAGATGATGTCTACAGGAGAGATCTAGTTTTGGTCTTTTAATTAGATGTCTTAACATTGAGAGTCAATGAATCTAAGATATTTCTATCTCTAAGAGACTCTGTAAAATTTGCAAAGCAGTCAAAATAAATTAGACCACACAAAGGTTGGTTTCTACCACTCCTAGGAAGGAGTCATTGAAGTCCAAGAATCTTGAATCTCTAAGATAAAGGAGTAGTGAGGTGTTTAGACCTTTCCTAGAGAGGTTTAACAGTAATTTGGACTAACCCAAAGTGGAGATAGTTGTATTTTCATCTATATTTTTCTATAAACTTTGGATTTAAAAGCTTGATACTCATGATCAGACTCAAGAGGGATGGTTTGTTCAGTGTTCGAAATGTGATAGTCACTTGTTAAAGACCATTTTAAAGATTTGTAAATGGATGACTGGGGATGTTTAGGGATCTTTTAGTCATCAATTCATTGCTCCGAATCAAAGAAACTAATCTCTTCTTTGAGCTTAGAATTGGAGGAGATGGAAGAAGGTGCGATAGTTGAAGAAGAAAGAAAGATTCTAGAGGAAGAAGAGAATGGATGGAAGAATGCCATAGTGAGATCTGCACAAAAATAGTTAGAGAAAACTATAATAATTTTAATGCTTCCTGTGCTAGGAAAAGAGATCATTAGGATTCATAAAGAAAAATATTCAAGTATTTAACTAAATAATATATGGAAGAGTCAGATCTAATAGTTAAATTAATGGATTCTTATTTAATTTTATACGCAAAGGCTAAATTAGTCTTATTTTAAAAAATCCTTCACTTAGATGATCCAAAGGTTATGAATAACCATCTGTAAGTCCATTAAGTCTTCTTTGGAAATCCAACCATCTTTGCTTAGGGATACTACCTATAGTGTAGATTTGAAAAGATCACAATACCATATGCATTTAGAACTTCTTATTATAAGGTATATCCTACCAAATTGTATAATTTAATTCAAGTTTTCACAGTTTAAATTACATATCTGACGGTGCCATATAAAATCAAGTTAAAAACATGAATAATAATCTTTACTTTCCCCCATGGCTTTGATACCGTGTATGTGTATATATGTATGTATACATATAATAATATTCGTATTAATACTGCATTTGATATGAATACTACAATTCACATTTATATTCATTATGCAATTGATTTTATTTACCATAGAATTCTCAATTCGAGCAAAATATTTGACTATATTCATACTAAATTGAGAATACAAATATAGATACTGAGATTCAACAAAAAGAAATTAGTAAAAACATGTGCTTCAAATTTAAATAAGGAATACCACTAGAATAAAAGATGCATTTACATTCAGAAAACTAAGAAACTATGATTCTTTTACTACTATCACAATCTATGTTTGGTCTAATCTGCTTTGGAGATGCCTCATTATCTCTCATGACCTCGACTTCTATCTTCCGCTCACCATGGTCCTAGAGAAGTGCAACATATACATTACATAGTAATTCATCATCAAAGTTAACAACCGAAATACGTTTTCCACCACTTAGATATTCTAAAAAAAGTCACACTAAGTCCACAATTCCTATGTACAAATACAAATACATCTTAGAAATTTACTTATGTGTGATATAAATTAGACATATAAAATGACGAATAAATTAACTTACATGCTTTCACTTCTTTGTCGTGGTATATTATCCATATAAAGCACATTGAAGAAATTTGAAGGTGCTTGGGTGTTGTACTTGAATGAGTAGATGAATCGATACCTTTTCTTTTGTAAATGTCCTTTATTAAGAAGCAAATAGGTAGAAACTGAGATAAACTTCTCTATTTCATACTTAACAGATGAATCATAACCTACATCTCAATATGAATCATATACATTGATACATCTATCCTTGAATGTTACAATATCCAAGACCTAGTAAATTTGTCCTTCATGTTCTCTGGGATAAAAATATCCTCTATCATATGCCACGAGACAGTAACATGCAACCTATATCTATTGATGTATCCACATATTATATCTTCTATTTTTGCCTCACTTGAACCACTTTCTATATCAGCATACTTGTCCCAAATTTTGACTATTCTTATGTTGAATATATAATAAATGTGGTATATTTGAATATGCTAGGAAGGTCATACTTGCCTTTCTTGCGAAGTAATAAAAAATAACGTCAATATGTTATACAAGAAAATACATACAAAATTTAGTATGTATACAACAATTATGTGAAATATTATTGAATGCAATCAAATACTTATACTGAATCATTCAATAACGATTCTTTAAAATATTGCTTGTAAAACTAACTTTTATCTACAACGGTATCAACACCAAAATTCATGGACACTTACAGAGCTGATTTGTTCTTCTTGTAATGGTCTTCATTGTTTCTCCTGTAATGAAATATAATATAATGAACATTATTCTTCAAAAAAAAAAAGAAATTTATATTAAATACAAGTTAAAAAACCCTACTAATGTTCATGCCTAGCAAGAAGTCCATATCGAATCCATTTCAAATAATCATCGAACAAAGAATTATCATGCTACTAGAAATCATAAATGAATGGATGTTTTTTCTCAAAAATGAGGGTCACCTTGATGAACTACCTGCAAAATTAATGATGTATTCATATATAGCTCATAAAAGTATAGGTATATTAAAAAAATACAAATACAAAATTTACCGAATGAAAAAAATATAATGTACTTATATTTAGAAAATGATAATTCAAACTTTGACAAGTAAGGGGATATATTCTAGTGACCTGAACGCTTTTCCTATGTATAGGTAAAGGTGTATGATAATCTATATTGGTCATTGTACGTAGGATGATATTTCTTTTTGAATTTAGGCCGGGAAGATAGTTCTCAATCAACTCAAATTACAGACTTTTGTTGAATTAGAACTGTTTTTTGGTCATCTAGATGTATTCTCTGAATATAAATTGGATATATGAGCTAGTCATCGCCTCTTTGAATGTTGACAGGAGTGGCGTCAGGAGCATCACCATATGGAACAACTACATTATGCTTGACATATTTCACATCCATATCATAAGGTTGTTCTTCAAATTATATGCCCTTAGTATTTTTAGAGACACCACCATTTGTTTTTGAGGGGTTTATTGATTTTGGGCATAATTACATGCCCAAATGATACTTTATAACTTAGTTTTTCCTTGTTTATGTATTTAATTATGTACATTTTTATGCCTTTTTATATAAATGAGAAGAAATATTAACCAACATGATTAGTCTTTGTTTTTGAAGGAAATAATGCATTGGAGGACCCAATCTATGATTTGGTGAAGTGGAGGAATGATATCGGAGCGAAACACCAAAGTTGGAATAAATTGGGCGATTTTGAGAGGGCTTCCGCGTGCCTCCGTGTCACGGAGGCGGTGCTCCGCGATACACTCCGTGCCACGGAGCCTGCTCCTCGGCAGGGCACTGAGTAAAGATGCAATTTCTCATTTACTATAAATAGGTTCCTTAGCTCCTAAAAATAAAAAAGTCACGATTTTTTGTGCGAAAGCCACCTAGGAGTGAGAGGGAGAAGTGGGAGAACTCACCTAGGGTTCATCAATTTCATCTTATCTTCTACCAATTCTTGTAAGTATGTTACTTTAACAATATTTTCTTGTAATTTTACGAACTTGAATTTCTAGAACCCTTCCTCTAGGGTTGAAGCCATGAGTTATGATTGTGTTTTTACTAATTTGCTTTGGAATTAAGTTATTGATTGTTGTTTTGTCTTGCAATCTTCATTATGGTTGTTTTATGATTGATCACCATGAAAACACACACGTTAAGCTTAGGCAAATGCTTGAGAAAGCAAACCTAGGGAAGAACATAAGAATGTAGGAAGCAAGTTCTTGTCTTTTGATAAGATTTTGTGGTTAGGATAGAAATATACCTAATACCTTTTGGTTGATAAAATGGGAAGATAGAAAACACCAACTTAGGGTACTCCACCACTTGTAAGAGTAGTTGGGAAGCTATGTTTGGTTAAATGGTTTAAGTATGGAAATACCAAAATCAATGGCATAACCCCATAAACCACATCCACATAGTTAATTGCCCACGAACTAGAAATAGCATCCTCGCTCAACAATGTAATAGTGAGGCTAGTTTGTCGTGTTTAGAAGTTCGGGAGACAATGAACATGCAATTCTAGTTATGTGAGACGATAATTGATAGTTTCATACTTAAACCATTGCAAATCGTAGTATCGCATGATTATCTGGCTTTAACTCTAGTTGCTCCTTGAATTAATTTAGAGTATTTCGTTGACCGCCCCTAGACTTAATTAACTCTATCGAAAACTTCTATAATCAACACTTGTGGCATTTAATATCACACTTGAACTTGATAGTTAGCTGAATGGTCCAGTCCCTATGGGTTCGACATCCGGCTCTTAAAAGGGGCCACTATATTACTTGCACGACCCGTACACTTGCGGACACATCATTTATCATTTTAGAATTGAGCTTCGGCTACCTAAATAATTATATGGAATATGTTATATACTTGTATCAGCACATTATATTTGAAATGAAATGCATAGAAATGCAATGAAGGTGCTTCTGCTTCCATTGGATTGTCATCACTTTGTATGACATAATTCGGATTAAATACAACATCAGGTGCTTTAATAGGTTTCTCAAAAGTGTGATGAATGCCAATATTCTAAAATAACGTATGTAGATTACACATATATAATAAAGGATCAATGTATTTAGAAATATAGAT
>JACEIK010003822.1:27132-43526 GCA_018107945.1 Datura stramonium | reverse complement strand
TTTAATTGGATAGGAGTCGAAAGATCCAATCCATAGGCGATTAATTCCTGACTAACAACCGAAGAGAAGATTGGCTGATTTGAATTAAGAAATTACATCCATGCATGCTTGCCTTAACCTCAGCTTGTTCATTGCTATTGTTCAGACTTTAAATGACAATCTTTACTTAGGTTCTTATTAAATATTGATATTGACTCATAAAATATTATTTGTTTGGTTGTCTACATTCATAGTGATATCGTTCACTAACAATTAGGTTAATTACTACCATAGTTCAGTCCCTGTGGGATCGATACTGGCTTGAAATAAAGCCACTTTACTACTTGTACGACCACGTGCACTTGCGTGTAGATTGGTCTGAACAACGACGACAAGAGTTAGAGATTTTCTGAGGATGAACCCTCTGGAGTTTCTTGGATCAAAGGTGGATGAGGATCCATATGAGTTCATTGATAAGGTTCTGAAGATCACCAAGATCATGGGGGTGACTGGTGAGGAGTGCGCCGATCTAGCCTCGTATCAGTTAAAAGGGGTTTCCCACATCTGGTTCAAGCAATGGAAGGATAGAAGGATAGTGGGAGCATGCCTTATTGGTTGGGATAAGTTTCATGCCATATTTTTGAATCGGTTCTTCCCTCGTGAGATGAGGGAGATCAAAGTAGCTGAGTTTGTGAACCTAAAGCAAGGGAAAATAAAAGTTCAAGAGTATGCCTTGGAGTTCACTCACTTGCCCAAGTATGCACCTGAGATAGAGGTGGATTAGAGAGCCCGAGTGAGCCGCTTTGTGCATGGGGTAGCACACTACTTGGTCAAGAATTTCCGAACCGCGATGCTTCATCAAGATATTGACTTTGCTCGGATAGTCCTGTATGCCCAGCAAATGGAGGTGGTGCAGATGAGTGAGCGGGAGAGAGAGGTCAAGAGGGCCAACACTGATAGCTTCAGATTCTCCCAGTAGAGACCTGGTGGGCATCGTCAGCAGTCCCACCAGAGGTCTTCAGCCCCAGCGCCTATGGATATAAGTGTGCCATCCAGATCCAAGCGTGATCAGAGGGGACGAGCATTAGGCTCGAGAGGTCAGAGTAGAAGACCCGTAGAGACCATCCCTCTAAAGTGTAGCAGATGTGGCCGGAGACATGTGGGTCGTGCTTAGCAGGTTCAGGTGCTTATTTCGGGAGCGGAAAGCCCGACGACATGCTTAGGGATTGCTCAACAGCTATACAGGGTCATGATAGGGGCCGAGGCCCAGCCTCTAGTTCATCAGCTCCACTAGCACGCTTAGCCCAGCAAGGGGCATCTACTAGTGCAGGTGGTGGTCAGTGTCAAAATAGATTCTATGCCCTAGCATCTCGTCAGGAGCAGGAGGTCTCCCTAGATGTAGTCACTGGTATGTTATGAGAATTCCACCTTGATGTATATGTATTGTTAGATCTAGGGGCTACTTTGTCTTTTTTGACGCCTTATGTTGCTAGTAGTTTTAGAGTCAGTCTTGAAATCTTGTCAGAACCCTTCTCAGTCTCTACTCCGGTTGGTGATTCAGTTATAGCTAGACGGGTATATAGAAATTGCCCTATCGTAGTCCTTTAGAAAGTCATTGCAGCAGATTTAGCAGAGTTATCCATGACCTATTTTGATGTTATCCTCGGCATGTATTGGTTATATGCATGTCATGCCTCAGTCAATTGTAGAACCCGTGCAGTAGAGTTTAAATTTTTGGGTAAGCCAGTCCTAGAGTGAAAGGGTAGTTTAATTGTGCCAGTAGGTCGCTTCATTTCCTACCTTAAGGCCAGAAAGATGATTTCTAAAGGTTGCGTGTACCATCTAGTTAGGGTTAAGTATGCTGTGTCCAAAACCCCGACTATCCAGTCAGTTTCTGTAGTGTGTGAGTATCCATAGGTGTTTCCAGATGATTTACCAAGAATCCCTCCTGAGCGGGAGATCGATTTTGGTATTGACCTTCTTCTCGATACGCAACCTATATCTATTCCTCCTTATAGAATGGATCTAACTGAGCTAAATGAGTTTAAGGAGTAGTTGAAGGACCTTCTAGACAAGGGTTTCATCAGACCTAGCAAATCCCCATAGGGTGCGCCAGTTCTCTTTGTCCGTAAGAAGGATGGTTCTCTTGGTATGTGTATTAATTATCTGTAATTGAACAAAGTTACCATCAAAAAAAGGTATCCTCTCCCCAGTATTGATGATATTTTTTACCAGCTTCAGGGTGCTAGGTGCTTTTCTAAGATAGACCTCAAATCTGGGTATCATCAGCTCAGAGTTAGAGAGATTGACATTCCGAAGATAGCCTTCTGGACTCAGTATGATCACTATGAGTTTGTACTTATGTCTTTTGGACTAACGAATGCTCCTGCAACTTTCATGGATTTGATGAACAGGGAGTTCAAGCCATATTTGGATATGTTCGTGATTGTGTTCATAGATGATATTCTCATATACTGTCGGAGGAAGGAGAAACATGTCACGCATAGTGGTGCTACAAACTCTCAAGGATCGCCAGTTCTATGCTAAGTTCAACAAATGTGAGTTCTGGTTGAACTCAATGGCCTTTTTGGGTCATGTAGTGTCAAGTGAGGGTGTACAGGTGGACTCTCAAAAGATAGAAGCGGTGAAGAATTGGCCTAGACCAGTGAGTCCTTTGGACATCAGGAGTTTCTTGAGTTTAGCTGGTTATTATCAGAGATTTATTGAGGGGTTTTCATCTATTTCAGCCTCATTGACTAAGTTGACCTAGAAGAAAATGAATTTTTAATGGTCGGAGGCTTGTGAGAAGAGCTTCCAAGAGTTGAAGACTCAACTCACCTCAGCACCAGTGTTGACCCTACCTGAGGGTACCAAGGGGTTTGTGGTATATTGCGACACTTCAAGGATCGGCCTTGGTTGTGTACTCATGCAGTATAGTATGGTTATAGCATATGCTTCCAGATAGTTGAAGGTCCATGAAAAGAACTACCCGACTCATGATCTCGAATTGGCGGCGGTAGTATTTTTCTTGAAGATTTGGAGACACTATCTGTATGGGGTCCATGTGGATGTGTTTACGGACCACAAAAGCCTACAGTACTTGTTTACCCAAAAGGATTTGAATCTACGTCAGAGAGGGTGGATCGAGCTTTTGATGGATTATGATATGAGTGTCCTCTACCATCCAGGAAAGGCTAATATGGTGGTGGATGATCTTAGTAGGCTTTCCATGGAGAGTGTTTCCCATATAGATGAGGAGAGGAAGGAGTTAGTGAAGGATGTACATCGGCTTGCACGACTAGGAGTTCGTCTGGTTGACTCGATGGATGGTGGTGTCATTGTTCAAAATGGATCGGAATCTTCTTTGGTTATCGATGTTAAGGCTAGGCAAGATGAGGATCCTATTTTGGTGAAGTTGAAGGATGCCTTTCAAAATCAGAAAGTAGAGGTCTTCTCCAAAAGTGGAGATGGTGTGCTCCGATATCAGGGAGGTTTGTGTGTACCGGCTGTTGGTGACTTGAGGGAACAGATGTTGCATGTAGCTCATGGTTCCAGATACTCTATACATTCAGGTTCCACCAAGATGTACCGTGATCTATGGAAAGTCTATTGGTGGAATGGCATGAAGAAGGACATAGCAGAGTTTGTGGCTAAGTGACTGAATTGTCAACAGGTGAAGGTTGAGCATCAGAGACCAGGAGGTGTTCTTCAGTACATTAGTATCCCTACTTGGAAGTGGAAGGAGATCAATATGGAATTCATTACAGGGTTACCTCTCACTCATTGAAAGTATGACTCTATTTGGGTGGTTGTAGACATGTTGACTAAGGCAGCTCATTTCCTACAGGTCAAAACTACCGATTCAGCGGAGGATTATGCTAAATTGTACATTTGGGAGTTAGTTTGGTTGCATGGAGTTCCATTGACCATCATATCAGATAGAGGTACTCAGTTTTCTTCCCAATTTTGAAGATCGTTTCAAAAGGGACTCAGTACTCAGGACAAGCTTAACACGACCTTTCACCCGCAAATGGATGGTCAGGTGGAGCGAACCATTCAAACTCTGGAGGATATGTTTAAAGCATGTGTGATTGATTTCAAGGGTAGTTGGGATGATCATTTGCCTCTCATTGAATTTTCATATAACAACAGCTACCATTCCTGCATTCAGATTACCCCATTTGAGGCTCTTTATGGGCGGAGGTGTAGATCACCTATTGGTTGGTTTGAGGTCGGTAAAGCTACATTGATAGGTCCAAATTCAGTCCATGAGGCTATGGAGAAAGTTTAGCTTATAAGGGATGGGTTGAAAACAACTTAGAGTCACCAAAAGTCCTATGCGGATGTAAGGAGGAGAGAGCTTGAGTTTGAAGTTTATGGTTGGATGTTTCTAATGGTATCCCCAATGAAGGGAATGATGAGATCTGGAAAGAAAGAAAAACTCAGTCCCCATTATGTTGGTCCATACTGGATTGTGAAACGGGTTGGCAAGGTAGCATATGAGTTGGATTTTCCCTCAGAATTAGCTTCAGTTCATCCAGTTTTCCATATATCACTCTTAAAGAAGTGTTTTGGTGATCCATCTCTGGTCGTTCCGGTGGAGAGTTTCAGTGCGAAAGATAGCCTTATTTATAAGGAGATTACGGTATAAATACTTGATCGTCAAGTTTGTAAGTTAAGAAACAAGGAGTAGCCTTAGTCAAGGTCTTATGGAGGAATCAACATGTTGAGGGAGATACGTGGGAAGCCGAAGAAAATATAATGGCTAAATACCCACATCTATTCCTTTCCGGCTCAGTTTCAGCTTGAGGTATTAGTTTCCTCCTTAGTACTCTATTCAGTTTGATGTTCAGCTCATTTTACCCCGTTTCTTTCATGTCATTGAATGCATGTGTTAAGGAAAATAGTTCAGTCATGTAGTTCAATTCGGAGCTAGTCACTCCGTCAGTTTTCAGCTTGTATGTTTAGTATTTGAGTATGTTGATTGCATTTCTCTGCTTTTCAGTATGATTTTTGAACATTCGAGGATGAATGTTGTCAAGGGGGAGATATTGTAATACCTCGAAAGCCCTAAGATTAAATCCGGGAGTTGAAATGGAGAAAACAAGATTTTTTGCACCAGGTCACTGGACGAGTCATCCAGTGACCCATGGGGTGCACCACGAGTCGTTGAGTGACTCGTGGGGAGGAGCTTGGATTGGGTTGGAACTTTGAGTTTTTGAGGTGACCACGGGTGTGACCACGAGTCGTGGTCAGCACTACGATTCGTTGAGTGGTTTGTGGTCAAGATTTGATAGGAGATTTAATGATTGGGAAGTGTGGGTAACGACTTGGTCACCACGAGTCGTCGGGTACACCATGAGTCATGGTGTCCCTCGTGGTGACCCTCATAAGTCAGAGTCCAGTGCAGGCAATGGGAAGTGACCACTAGTCGTGGTCAGCGACGACGGGTCATTTAGTCCCTCGTGAGGACTGGTAGTGTGTTTTTCCCAATGAATTTATTAAGGACTTTTCCATAATTTCTAAGTTCCTAAGTTCTAAATTATGTCGTTTTAAGCTCAAAATATAGTGTTTTAAGACAGGTAAGTTCATTCTAGGCTTATTCACTTCCATGCATGCAAGTCTAGAAGTTCCTAAGGGTGATCAAGCCTAAATTCCTCAAGTTCTTCCTCAAATTCTCATTAGGAAATCAAGGAAGTTGTGAAATCAGATTTCATTAGGTATGTAGGGTTATGAATGGGTGTAATTATCCACACCCACGACCAATCCCCTCTCAATTCATAAAAATTCTAGTTGATGAATCCATGGGGTTTTAACCCAACATGTGAATTTTCTAAATTTCTATCATGTGTATGATTTAAGCATGTTTTTAATGTTGAATTATGATTAATGGGTATATTTTACAATGTTTTCAATTATAAATTATGTTTTCAAGTTTTATAAATTATGATGCCCATCCATGAAAGTTCATGAAAGTTGAGATATATGAAATATATATTCAAGTATTATGAGATGTATATGAAGAAAGTGTGATTTTGAATTACCCATGTCTATGTTCTTGTTTTAGAATGATCAAGTCTATGTCAAGCATGTTTAAGTATTGGGCAAGCCCATATGATTAAGTATGTTTCATGATTTATCTAAGTTTCATGTTAATAACTTACCACATGGATTTTGGAGTCTAAACTCCCACTATTTTTAGCTTGAGGTATGGTTTGAGCCCGAGGCTCCTCATGTTATGATTTCAGATTTATGTATGTATATTATAAGTCAGCTTCATCACTGGACGATGGTTCAGCTTCATTGAAAAATGATGGAGAACATATGCATATTTTTGGGAGTAGTTTCTAGCACCGAGTAGGCTAAGGGTCAGTCAAACCTATGGCTCAAAACTACGTGCCAACATAGGTATGTTCAGATTATTTGGGACCTCCCTTGTGAGCTTTCCCCTGCCTCCAAGAGGCCTTCATCTTGATATCAATATCATGGTAGCGTCCTTAGCCATGACAAGGCTTTGGACGGCTCTGCTCACTTGAGTGTGATAGTCAGGACCGCGTTAGCTCTATCGTGGTAATGTCGGTTATATAACACGTCTCCCATTGTTCCTCATGATTTTAGTTATGCATGCTCATCAGTCATTATATTATATTTTCAGCAGGTTTGACCCAATGTTCAGTTTTACTTATGATTATCAATCTTTAGATTTGGGTCATTAGATTCAGTTATGATGTTCAGTCATGTTCAGATCATGATTTCAGAAATAGCATGCAAGCTCTACTCTCAGAATCTTATCTTGATTATGTTTTATAATATGCATGATTTATGATTTTACTTAGTGGTTTTACTTACCTTACATACTCGGTACATTCCACGTACTGACCACATACTCTATGCTGTATTGTTCATGGTACAGGCTCGGATATTCAGGCTCAGTGTTGTCATTAGCCAGATCTACAGCATTAGCACTTATCAGCCAGAGTTGGTGAGTCCTCATCTTTCTAGGGCCCTTCTTTTCAGTTGTATCTAGTACTTTTAATTTCAGACTTTAGTGAGTTTGTTGGGGGTCTTTTCCTATCAACGCATCAGTAGTAGAGACTTTTCAGACATATCATATAGTCAACTTTGGTCTTGAGTTATGTATTCCGATGTTATAAGATTATCAGACTTCCGCTATATTAATTATATTGATCTTCCGCTTAATTATGATTGAGGTAGATGTTTTGTTCATGCCATGGGTTGACTTGGAGCCTCTTAGGGTTCTTTGTCCCGTATCTCGATTCGGGCTTATATTTCGGTCGTGACACACGCCACACCATGTGTGGTATGACTGACACCTAATGACACACTGGGACCTAAGCTGACCTGGCTGGGCTTATGAACCTCTGGCGCATGCCAGCAACTCAAATCAAGAAAACAACGAGCTATATCTCGACTGTAAATACAACCTTAGGCCGATAAAGCCACATAGCTACCTGTAAAAGAAAATAGCTAACCAACAACAAGGCAATAGAGGGATCCTTTGTGGGCTGACAAGACCACCATGCTGTCTAGTTATAATAGAATGAAAACAGACGATCATATTCAAGCTATAGCAGGCAAGGCTGCTAACTAACTAGCTAAACTAGGCCCCACACGATCAAGATGCAAAATAAAGCATACATAGGCCCCACACGGCCAACAAAAACTAACAATTGAGAAACTGTAGTCTGCAAGCCTCTACGAGTGGAATAGTGATGGGGATAGGACCCTGACCTACCCAAAAGCTGTACAACAAAAGAACAAACCTTTTCTAACTATCAGCTCCGGAGAAAAAACGCTGACTGAAATACTAACTCTGGCTGATAGCTAGGAAGGTCCTGAACCACATCTATCCATACCTGCAGGCAAGTAATGCAGCGCCCCAAGGATGGGCGTCAGTACAATATGTACCAGATATGTATGGTAGTAACGAAAATGACTGAACAAAACTGATAAAAGAATTGAAGGTAAACAATAGAAAAGGATAAGAGTTATAACCTAAATAGCCTCACAACCTGAAGTATAGCTACCATGTAAGTAATACAGACAAGAACCTTACCTGGCCCCTATAAGCCCAGAAGGTACAACCAACACAGAATAATCTACCTAGCCCCCATAAGTCCTGGAAAGTACACTTCAATCTATATACCCCTAATGTGGTCAATATGAGTCAACGAGTAACTATAGCCAACCTACCTTGCCTCTAGGTCTGCAACTGAACCCGCTGGGCTCCTATAGCTGTGTCTAAGATCCCCGGGCTCTTGTAACTTCACCCTAGGCACACAAGGCTCAATGGAGGTCAGTGATGCTGATACGACATAAAAACAGAAGTCCTTTCGTGGATGGAAAATAATATGACCCTTGGTCCTGAATATAGTCTTGTCAAACAACATATAGCTCCTCTGAGTGATCTATAGCCCCGTAGGCGATGACACATCTAGTAACCCTGAGGTTGGTCGACGGAAGGCTATATAGGGTGGGATTAGTCCCAACCGAAACAATGAACGCTAATCTAAAACCAACAGTAGCAGCTAATCACCACATACATACTTATAGCCTTCTTATATGGACATAGGTCATATTACTATACGACATGAATAACTTGCTAAAGAGATTAGCCTTAATATACCTCAAATGCCGATTCTCATTTATCTGATTAGTTCCAACCTGTAGCCGGCGATTCCACTCAACTGCAACCCTTATGCTGAGAGAATAGGGCTATTTTCAATAATAAGGCTTGGCAAACAACGATATCTTTTGATAATAAAAACTATAATTCAACTCTATTTCATTGGGCCAAAAACTCATAATTTCTCGAGAGTTTAGAAGAGAGAAATGCTTACCTATTGCCTGTAGCCGCTTAGGACTCAATTTGAAGTAATTCTGACAACCTTTACTCGGCGGGGTTTTGGTACACTGAATGAATTTTCAAGAAATAACTCCATAGAGATGCTTCTCGTAGGCCTAAAAATCATTATCCAAGGTGAATTTGTGTTTGGACGGAGTTTAGCAGCGTAATTTGATGAAATATAAAAGAAACCCTTCGCTCCTCTCACTTCTCTGCTGAGGGTATAATTTGAAATAAAGTTCCAACACTTAAACATATACATATATATAAGTGGGGGTCGGTGGCCTAGGTCCTGGTGCGACGCTCATAGCGCCAGGCTGGCTGGCGCGGTGTGGCGCCCAAGGCACCTGGTCTTTGGCCTCCGGCCTCAGCCTCCTACTCACTCGACGCCATGCTCATTTATTGGTCCCCCGAGCCCTTCCTCATATGCGTCATACTCTAAAAACCTCAATATACATACGCACACATCTGTTAAACAATAGAAACTTATGGGGTGTAACATCATCCCTCCTTAGGAACATTCGTCCTTGAATGTAAGTTTTAGACTTAAAAGACTCAACTCCTTTAACTATTGCTAGAAAAATTTTGATAGAGTCTCCTCTTTAATATGGACTATTCAAAAACCTGAAATGCAGAAAAGTCCAACATAGGTGTCTCACAGGATGCTATAAACAACTACTCCACAACCTAGAAGTGAACAACTGAATAGTACTAGTAATATAAGCAATAGAGTAACATCTGAACAACAATATCACCTCAACTGTATAATCTGGGTCAGGTCGTGAATAAGTGAGGATATCTAGACCTCATTTCGTCCTAAGCTTCCCAAGTCATCTCTTCTACATTTCTGTTCCTCCACAAGACTTTAACAGAGGCTACATCTTTAGTCCGCAGTCTACAGACTTGCCGATCTAGTATAGCAACTGGAGTCTCTTCATAGGATAACTCTTCAGTAAATTGAACATCCTCAACTAGAACAACCTGAGACAGGTCTCCTATACATTTCCATAACATTGATATGTGAAAGACCGGGTGAACAGATTCTAGCCCTGAAGGCAGTTCTAATTCATATGCCACTCGGCCTATCCTTCGAAGGATTTGATACGGACCAACGAACCTAGGGCTAAGCATTCCCTTCTTGCCCAATATCATCACGCCCTTCATCGATGAAACTTTGAGAAATACCTAATCAACAACACTAAATTCCAAGTCTCTATGTCGCACATCGGAATAGGATTTTTGATGACTCTGGACTGTTAGCAACCGTTCTATGATGAGTTTCACTTTTTTTTCTAACTGATGGATCATATCAGCTCCGATCAACCCTGCCTCCTCTACTTCAAACCATCCTATGGGGGACTTGCATTTCCACCTATATAAAGCCTCATAAGGCGCCGTCTGAATAGCAGAATGATAACTGTTATTATATGAAAATTCTAAGGGGTAGATACTTGTCCCAACTCCCTCCAAAGTCTAGCGCGTATGCTCATAGAATATCCTCGAGCGTCTGAATGGTGCCTCTACCTGACCGTCTGTCTAGGGATGGAAAGCTGTATTCAAATTAACCTGCATCCCCAAACCTTTCTTAAATGACTGCCAGAATTTAGCTGTAAATTGTGCCCCTCTGTCAGAAATAATAAATGCTAGAACACCATGTAGTTGGAATATCTCCGTGATATACAACTCAACATAGTCTTGGGCTGAAAATGTAGTCTTGACCGGCAAGAAATGGGTTGACTTCATCAATTTGTCGATAATGACCCAAACAAAGTCGAATTTATGCCTGGTGCGAGGTAACCCCGTTACAAAGTCCATATTAATTGCTTCCCATTTCCACATTAGTACCACTATTTCCTGAGTCAGTCTGCCAGGTTTCTGATGTTCAGCTTTTACCTACTGGTAGTTAGGACATCGCGCTACAAATTCAGCTACACCTTTCTTCATTCTAGGCCACTAGTATATCTCCTTTATATCATGGTACATCTTGGTCGAACCTGGATGAAGAGAGTAATGAGAATTATGTACCTCTGCCATAATCTGCTAGCTGAGCCCTACTACATCTGGAACACAGAGTCCACCTTTGAATCTCAAGACCCCATCTGCCGTTAACTCGAAAGATGATAATTCACCCTGCTGAACCTTGTCTCTGAGCTATACTAGATTAGGGTCCTCGTACTATCGCTCCTTTACCTTTACAACCAGAGAGGATACTGCTGTATTCTGAATCACAACCCCATTATCCTCTGAATCTACTACCCGGACTGCTAAACTGGCTAACCGGTGCAACTCTCAATCCATTTCCCGTTGTTCTTGCCTCAGATGTGCTTAATTGCCCATGGATCAGCGGATAAGGGCATCAACTACAATGTTAGCTTTCTTTGGGTGATACGAGATTTTCACGTCATAGTCTTTCAACAATTCTAGCCAACAACACTGCCGCAAATTCAACTCTTTCTGCGTGAAGATATACTGGAGGCTTTTATGATCCGTAAAAATATCCACATAAACACCATATAAGTAATGCCTCCATATTTTCAAAGCATGAAACACTGAAGCTAATTCGAAATCATGGGTAGGGTAGTTCATTTTGTGCTTCCTTAGCTGTCTCGAAGCATAGGCAATCACCTTGCCGTGTTTCATCAGAACACACTCTAACCCAACGCCTGAAGCGTAATAGTATACAACATAACCCTCTGAACCTTCCAGTAAAGCCAATACTGGTGCAGATGTCAATCTATTTTTCAGCTCTTGGAAACTGTGCTCACAGGCCTCGGTCTAGTGGAACTTGGCTGCTTTCTAAGTCAATTTGGTCAAAGGTGCTAATAGGGTAGAAAATCCTTCCACAAAACTTCTGTAATATCTGTCTAACCCTAGGAAACTGTGAACCTTAGTTGGAGTTGTAGGTATAGGCCATGTCTTAACTGCCTCGATTTTCTGTGAGTCAACTTGGATACAGACATATGATATAATATGGCCCAAGAAAGCTACAGAATTCAGCCAAAGCTTACATTTTGAGAACTTTGCATATAACTGACGGTCCTAAGGATCTAGAGTACTATTCGCAAATGATCTCTGTGTTCAACTTTTGAGCGGGAGTATACCATAATATCATTAATAAACACTATCACAAACAGATCTAAATATGGCCTGAAGATGTTGTTCATCAGATCTATAAACATTGCTGGGGCATTCGTCAATCTGAAGGACATGATCAAAAATTCAAAATGACCATACCTGGTCCTGAAGGCTATCTTTGGAATATCTTTCTCCTTGACCCGTACCTGGTGGTACCCCGACCTCAAGTCAATTTTGGAGAAATATTTCTCCCTCTACAACTGATCAAACAAATCATCTATCCTTGAAAGAGGATATTTATTCTTGATAGTAACTTTATTCAACTGCCAATAATCTATACACATGCGAAGGGAGCCATCTTTCTTTCTTACGAACAGAACTGGCACACCCCACGACGAAATACTAATCTTGATAAACCCCTTATCCAACAAGTCCTTCAATTGTTCTTTAAGCTCTTTCAATTCAGCGGGAGCCATTCGATATGGAGGGATGGATATAGGTTGTGTACCTAGTGGCATATCGATAGAGAAATCAATCTCCTGCTCTGGGGGAATGCCGACAAGTTCATCTGGAAACATATCTAGAAACTCATTAACCACCGGGGTGGATTGAAGATTTGGGGATTCTTCTTGCATATCCCGAACCCTAAAAATATAGTAAATACAGCCCTTCACTATCAACTTTCTCGCCCGAAGATACGATATGAATCTACATTTTTGTGTAGCTGCATTGCCTTTCCATTCTCGCATTACCTCCCCTGGAAAGTGAAATCGGACGGTTATGGTCCAACATTCCACATTGGCATAACATGACACTAGCCAATCCATACCCATAATTACATCAAAATCAATCATTTCTAGCTCCACTAAATCTGATAAAGTGTGGTGACCAACAATCATTACTGTGCAACCACGATAAATTCTCTTAGCAATAATAGAGTCACCGACGGGTGTAGACATCGAGAAGGGTCACTGAAGTAATTCTGGAATTATACCAAACTTTTGGGCAACTAATGGAGTAATATAGGATAAAGTGGAACTTGGGTCTATCAAAGCATAAACTGAGTGGGAGCAACCATCCAGCATACCTGTCACAACATCTGGTGAGGACTCTGACTCCTGTAACCCTGGTAAGGCATAAGTGCGATCCGGACCACTGCCAGAACTAGATGCCCCTGATCTACCTTGGCTGCTGGCTGGAGTTGAGCGCCTGTGCCCCGCTGAAGGTGCTGGGGAATGTGACCCTGCTGAAGATCTGTCCTGCCGGTCCCGATCACCTTGACCTCTAGCTTGACAATGCCTCATCATATGACCCTCTTGTCCACAAGTATAACCAGCGGTAGAACCATACCTTCACGTCCCAAAATACCATTGACCGCATATGCCACAACGCGGTATAGCGGGCCTGCTCTGATATGATCCCCTCTGCTGCTAGGAACCTGATGCTCGTGAGCTCCCGCTGGGACCTGATTGTCCTCGACGATTTGATCTACCACTCTACTACTGCAGAGGTAGAGTTTTAGGTGGCCTGCCTGATATTCGCAGCCTGGGTCCGTCCTGAAATTCTACCTGCATGTCGCTGGGCCTAGCCCTCCGGTGCTATTCCTAATTTACCCTTTCCACCTCCTGCTGACGCTGACTAATCTTTTCAATATTCTAAATGAAAGCCTGAATGCGAGAAATGTCCATATCCTCCTGTAAGGTAGCTGTAACACAGGTTTCCACATATTCTGGAAGCAGCCTCATGATAAACTGATGTACCCTGGCTGGCATTGTATCCACAAATGTTGGCGCATACCTGGCCAAGGAATCAAACCTCATTGCATACTCTCGAACACTCATCGAACCCTTTTCCAAGTACAGAAAATGATCCACCCGGGCCTATCGGATTTCTCGTTGCAATTAATGATCTATGAAGGCCTCTAAAAAACTGGACCAAGTCGAAGGGGGTATGTCTCTGCCTTGGGACCTCTCCCAACTCTCCTACCATAACACTGCTATGTCTCGTAGTCAAAACACTACCAACTCAACTAACTCTGCAGGCGTAGCATGCATCACCCTAAAGATCCGCTGTAACTGATCCAGAAAGTCCTGAGGGTCCTCCACACGGTCTATCCCCTTGAATTGCGGGGGACTCAGGGCAAGGAAGTCTCGGACCCTTGAACTTCTAGGTCCTCCAGTAGATTCAGCAATAACTGGTACCACTGGATGGCGCTGAGTGGCCATCATCTGAGCTAGTATATAAACAGTGCTCCTAACCTCCTAATCCGATGGTATAGGTATAGGTACTGCTGGGGGTGGTGCTGACATGTCTGCTACCCTAGGGGGCTCCCGTCACGGCAGAGAATGCTGGGGAGATTGGGATGAACTCTCCTTATCGCCCTCAGATCGGGCCGACTCTACCTGTGGCACTCTGCTAGTGCCCTCTCCTGTCGTGACATCCATCTCCCGACCAGTTATGGTCTATCGTGCGTCAGACATTTCCTGTGAAAATAAGCAGAATGATGTAAGCTTAGGGAGTTACCCTATACCATATAGCTCTATAACACAACTGGAGAAGAAAGGAGAGTAACCACGCTATTGTGCCTCGTAGCCTCCTGCCTATAGAATGTGGTGCACGACACACCCATAGACAAGACTATGCTAGACACAGCTTGCACACTCCCTAGGATACGACCTGCTCTGATACCAAGTTTGTCACGCCCCACCTTGGGAGGTGTGACTAGCAACTAATTCCACACAGGGACCTGAGCTGACCTGGCTGGGCTTATGCACCTCTAGCGCATGCCAGCAACTCAAATCAAGAAAACAACGAGTTATATCTTGGCTATAAACACAACCTCGGGCCGACAAGGCCATAGCCATCTGTAAAAGAAAACAACTAACCAACAACAAGGCAATAGAGGGATCCTATCCAGGCCGATAAGACCACCATTTTGTCTAGTTATAAGTGAATGAAAACAGGCGGTTATATTTAAGCTATAGCTGGCAAGCCTGCTAACTAACTAGCTAAACTAGGCCCCCACATGGCCAACACGTAAAAATAAAACATACATAGGCCCTACACAGCCAACAACAACCAACAACTAAGAAACTATAGACTGCAAGCCTTTATGAGTGGAATAGTGGTTGGGATAGGGTCCCGAACTACCCGAAAGCTGTACAACAAAAGAATAAACCTTTTATAACTATTAACTCCTGAGAAAAGGAGCTGACTAAACTGCTAACTCTAGCTGATAGCTTGGAAGGTCCTGAACCATGTCTATCCGCACCTGCAGGAAAGTAATACAACGCCCCAAGGATAGGAGTCAATACAATATGTACCGAATATGTAAGGCAGTAATGAAAATGACTGAACAAAACTGATAAAAGAACTAAAGGTAAACAATAGAAAGGATAAGAGTTATAACCTGAATAACCTCACAACCTGAAGTATAGCTAACAAGTAAGTAATACAGAAAAGAACCTTACTTGGCCCCCATAAGCCCGGAAGGTACAACCAGCATAGAATAACCAACCTGGGCCCCCATAAGTCCTGGCAAGTACACTTCAATCTATAAACCCCTAATGTGGTCAATATGAGTTAATGAGTAACTATAGCCAACCTACTTGAACTCTGGGTCTGCAACTAAGCCTGCTGGGCTCCTATAGCTGTGTCTGAGCCATCTGGGCTCCTGTAACTGCACCCTGGGCACACAAGGCCTGATGAAGCGTTAGTGATGCTGATAAGACATAAAAATAGAAGCCCATTTGTGGATGCATTGTAATATGGAACTTGGGATTGAATATAGTCCTGTCAGACAACATATAGCTCCTCTGAGCAATCTATAGCTGCATAGGCGATGATACAACTAGTAACCCTGAAGTTGGTCGACGAAAGGCTATATAGGGTGGGGTCAGTCCCAACCGAAACAATGAACGCTAATCTCAAACCAATGGTAGAAGCTAATCACCACGTACATACTTATAGCTTTATTACAGGGATATAGGCCATATTACTATATGAAAGGAATAACTTGCCGAAGCGATTAGCCTTAACATACCTCAAATGCGGATTCTCATTTATCCGATTAGTTCCAACCTATAGCCGGCGATTCCACTCAACTGCAGCCCTTACGTTGAGAGAATAGGGCTATTTTCAAAACTAAGGCTCGACAAAAAATGATATCTTTTGATAATAATAACTATAATTCAACTCCATTTAATTCGACTGTAAACTCACAATTTCTCGAGAGTTTAGAAGGGAGAAATGCTTACCTATTACCTGTAGCCACTTAGGACTCAATTTGAAGTAATTCCGACAACCTTTACTCAGCAGGGTTCTGGTACACTGAGTGAATTTTCAAGAAATAACTCCACAGAGATGCTTCTTGTAGGCCTAGAAATTGTTATCCAAGGGGAATTTGTGTTTGGACGGAGTTTAGCGACGTAATTTGATGAAAAATGGAAGAAACCCTTCGCTCCTCTCACTTCTC
>JACEIK010003821.1:128333-140249 GCA_018107945.1 Datura stramonium | reverse complement strand
ATATTATTAATAGTGAACGTGTATTGATATTTGTCCTTTTTCTTATAGCCTGTTTGGCCAAGCTTCTGGGAGATCAAAAGTGCTTATTTTTTTTTGAAAAGTGCTTATTTTAAAAAAAAAGAGGTGTTTGGCCAAGCTTCTGGAAGAAAATAAGTGTTTTTGGGGAGTAGCAAAAACTGTTTTTCAGAGCTAAAAAAAGTAGCTTCTCCCCAAAAGCACTTATTTGAAAAGTACTTTTCTGAAAAATACACTTAGAAGTAGTTTTCAAAAGCTTGGCCAAACACTAATTGCTACTAAAAAATATTTTTTAAATTTATTGGCCAAACACAAACTGCTTCGCACCAAAAGTACTTTTTTGATAAGCACTTTTAAAAAAAAAGCACTTCTCAAAATAAGCTGATTTGAGAAGCTTGACCAAACAGGCTATTAATTTAATTCTCAAAAACACTTTTGAAAAAGATTAGCCATATACAATCTGCTTATAAAAAGTACTTTTCAAATGAATTAGCCAAACACAAACTGTTTTTTTCAAAAGTACTTTTCTGAAAATCTATTTTAAACAAAATTCTTCTTAAAATATGCAGCTTTTAACTGTTTAGCCAAACAAGCTTTAAAAGTACTCTTTTAAAAGTATTTTTCAAAATAATCTAATTTTTAAAACTTGACGAAACAAACATCACATAATCATCAAAAAAATTTCAGGGCGTAACCTCTTCCCCCCTTAAAATCATTCGTCCTTGAATGAGGATTATACTTTGGTAGGCATAGCTTGTCCATAGTACTTATATATATATATATTCAAAGATGGCATCCATTCACGCGGGAGTAAATCATAATCATATGTCTCATATAATAGTAAATCATACTTCAATCTCCAGTTTGAGTCGCAAAAGCGCTTCTCTTATATTCTCGTACCTTAATCCATATAAAGTCATCTTGCTGCTTTATCTTCCTCCTACTTTGAATATCACTAACGCATACGGTGAGCTTACATGTGACGATCATGAAGAGGGTCATTGCATACTCACATGGGTTTCATCAATACCATTCTTTAGCTACTTCTTAACACTTCGTCTTACATACACCTTGTAACATAATTTAAACCTTAGGTGACTAATTCTTTAACGAGAAATTTCATCCCTTAACATACTATTTTTTTAAACTATGCCCCTTTATATCTCAACGACACTCAATACTTCATACTATACTTATTTAAGCACATTGAACCATTATTCCAACTTATTTCTAACATTCCGAGCTTAAACCCTATCTGATTCCTCTTTAATACTTCTTCAACTTAATCTATTCAACTAAAGTAATGCGGGTACATTTTAACATCACACAATCCTGCAGCCTCTTCAAGTCACAATTGGCGCAAATACTAAATTTAATATGAGCACAATTTCCAATCAATTCACAACTTCTAAAAGAACACCATGAGGTGGAGTAGGAATCAAAATTTAGTAAAACATAGACAATGAAAAAAGAGATGTATAATAATACATACAATCCTATCAGGCAATAGTCCCTGACCCAATTGATCCTAAAGGTCAGGCTAAACCACCACTCCTTCTAAAAGGGCAAATCCGCATTACAAGTCCAGGTCGCCCACAACGGTAACATATGTTCTGTCCTTGGCGGCACGGTCCGGAATGAGACCTACTACACTGAGTACATGGTGGTAGGGGTGGCCTTACTTTCACTTCTCTATCCTAAAAACAAATACTAGAGGGGTCCGAACTCTGACTCTGAGGTGAAGGTGGAGCGCTATCAAAAATTGGGGTCTAAGGTCACTGTGAGGCTCTCTAAATGATCCTTTAGATCTAGTCGTCTTACTCTGATCTCCTTCCCTACTCTCATCCTTGTATAAGGAACTACATCCTCTATTGCCTGAGCATAGACTTGAATGAGGGATACATCAATACCTTCCTTCCTGATTATCCTTTTACATTCACGAACCAATTGAACTCTGAGGCCAATCATATATCTTTGAACTCTATTGCTCATAATCTGCACAATATCAGGGGAATACCTGGACAATGAATTAAACCTCTGGTTGTACTCACCACTCATATTACCTCATTCAAGTGGTCAAAATTTTAGTAAACAGGGCTTCATAAATCTCATGTGAATAATAATGAGCTAAACACACAATAGAGAAATTCTCCTATTCAGCTATGAGGAACATTTAGTCCTTTAGGCAGCTCCCAGGCATTATACTAAATAATGGCCTCATTACATAGCCTTAGGGGTGCCAACTGCGCTGCCTCTGCTGCTGAGACACATATTATAATACTCCAAAAGTTTCTAAGACTAGATGAGAGAAATAGAAATAAGTTCAGCAGAAAAATATGTATTTTTGCCTCAGAACAACTCGTGGTATGAGTCGTAGTGAGAAGTAACGGATCATGGGAGGAGTCATAGTGAGATGCTGAAGTTCGATGCTCAAACCACAAGTCGTGGTGCGTGGATATGACTCGTGGTCAAGAGTCATGGTGAGGCACAGGGAATCCCAGGGTTGGAAAGGACGGATCGTGGTACGACTCATTGTGGGAAACAATGAGTCGTGATAAGGGTCATGGTTTGGAGGTGTTGTGTATGGATGGGTTGTCACAAGTGGTGTTACGACCTATGGTAGGTAACCACGAGTCATGGTTTGTAACCCGTGGAAAAATCCAGAGAAGGTAAGAATTGAGCCTTAGTGACAATGAAAGGTGTTACAACCCGTGATGCCAGGTAATGACTCGTAGCAGGTGTCCGTGATGTGATCTTCAGCAACCAGTCTTACGACCAGTGGTGACAACGGGAGGTGACCACGAGTCGTCACTTCATGGTACGACTCATGGTGAGAGTCGTGACGACTGACAGTGCCTATTTTTTAGAATTTTTATTAAGGGTATTTTTGTAAATCCTAAGCTCCTAAGTCCTAAACTACGTCGTATTAAGCCCTGAAAGAAGTGTATTAAGGGAGTTTAACCTATTCTAATTTATTCAACTCCTATGCATGCAAGTTTAGAGGGTTCCATTGAAGATCAAGCCTAGAATTCTCCAATTCTCCTCCAAATCTCTTGGGTTTTCGAAGTCAAGTCTAGAATCAGTTTACCCAGGTATATAAAGCCGTGAATAAGAGTTTCCTTTCACTCTGATTTCCAAATTTCTCCTTAATTTCATGAATTCAAGTATTAATTCAAATGTATGATCCTATGGGGGTTTATCCCAATTTTATGAAATTTTCTATGATTTATTTATGGATCAATTTTCTTCATGTTTCAAATCATATTTTAAGATCTATGGGCAAATTGTGTACTTATTTTCAATTATTAATGTATGATTTCAAATTTTAGAAAATTATGCCTAATTATGCAAGTTTCATGAAAGGTCAAGTTTATGATTCTATTATGATGTTCCTAACCCCAAATTTATGGTTTATGATTTATGATATGACTTCCTACAAGTACTCTTCATGAATTTATGAAATTCAAGTATGGTGATTTTCTCAAACTTGTATGTTCTTCATGATTTATGAGTTTATGATTTTGGCTGACTCACGGGCCCTCATTTCGTGGCTATTCATGTATTTTAAGTATGATCAAGTATGTTATGATTTATCTAGCCATGAACTTCATGTATGATTTTACGATAATTATATGAGCCCTCATGTGCATGTTTTTGGGAGTAGTGTCTAGCATCGGGTAACTACCCGCCAACATAGGTTTATATTCATGGTGAATCTAGGTGGGTCCCTATTAGTGATATCACGCCATTTATGTCCCTTGCCTGGCAAGCTTGGGACAGCTCTGCCCACTTGAGTGAGATAGTTGGGGCATCATGTAAGCTCTATCATGATGGTGTCAGTTAAGAGGAGTCCTCCCATTGTTCCTTATATTTTATGCGTGAACATAATTATGATACTTTGGATCAAGTTATGTTTTACAAGGTTTCTCTTATAATTATGATTATGACTAATTTATGAATAGTTTTGAAAACCTCGAGCCCTCATGTTTATGTTATGATCATCACTTCATGTTTTGGAATGTCTTACTCTTTTGAACTCTTATGTATAATCTATCTCATAGTATTACTGAAGAGAATATGGGCTATTCTCGAAGGAGATGCCGCGAGCGGAGTGAGGCAATGAAATTGTTTAGGCGAAAGAAAGGAGAGAACGAGTGGAGTTTCGAGAATGAGAATCATATATTTTCTCATTTTTTCGTAGTAAGAAGACACTAAGATGCACCCACTACACACCACACACTCATACATTTTTTACTCACCTTGCATACTCAGTACATTTAAAATACTGATTGCATACTCTATGCTGTATCATTTCATGATATAGGTCCGAGAGATCAGATTCAGTCGCGCCGTTAGTCCTTCTTCCGTATCGGTCCTGTTTAGCCAATGTTTGTGAGTCCTCATCTTCTGAGGACATTCAATTTAGATTTTTGTTTTGTTAGTTCAATTACAGACTTTTGTCGAGCTAGTTGGATGTCATGACCCGAACATAGGCCCGAATGGAGACATGGGACAAAGAACCATAAATGGCTCCAAGTTGACCCATGGAATGAACATGACAACTAAAGATCAACATAATAAATGTTGAAGGTCTAACATTAGAAATAGCGGAAGTCTGAAAAAAATTTAATAACATCTGAACAACAAAAAACATAATACTGATCCGAAGCTGAATACATGCTATGTCTGATAAGCATCTACAACCTGACGAGTTGATGGGACAAGACCCCAACTAACTCATTAAATACTGAAACTGAAGATGCTGAATACAAGCTAATAAAAAGGTCCTTGAAGGATGAGGACTCACCAACAGACTGAGTATGCTAGAACTCTAAGAATCTGGCTAGCAGTGGGACTGAACCTAAATGTCCGATCCTGTATCATGAACCGATACAACATAGAGTATGTGGTCAGTACTTGAAATGTATTGAGTATGAAAGGTAAGTAAAACCGCTAAGTAAGTAAAAACTGAAATCATGCATATCATAAAATATATTCAAGATATGTTTCTGAGAGCAAGGCTTGTATGCTATTATCTGAAAACATGATTTAAACATGACTGAGTATCATAACTGATTCGAATGAACAAAAGATGAAACTGATAATCATATGTAAAACTGAACATTGGGTCAAACTTTCTGAAAACATAATATAATAACTAATGAACATGCATAACTGGAAATCATGAGGAACAATGGGAGACTCGTCACATAACCAACATTACCACGATAGAGCTTACATGGTCCCGACTATTACACTCAAGTGGGCAGATCCATCCAAAGTCTTGCAAGGACTAAGGGCGCTACCATGATATCGAAATCAAGATAAAGGCCCTCGGGGGCAGGGAAAGCTCACAAGGGAGTTCCCAAATAATCTCAACATACCTATGTTGGAATGTAGTTCTGAGACACAGGCTCGACTGAACCCTTAGCCTACTCGGTGCTAGACACTACTCCCAAAAACATGCATATGCTCTCCATCAGTTTTCAATGAAGCTGAACCATTATCTTGCAATGAAGTTGAGTCATAATAGTACATGCATAATCTGAAAACATATCATGAGGAGCCTCGACTCAACTATACCACAAACTGAAAAGTGGGAGTCCAGACTCCAAAACCATGTGGTAAGCTAATAAAATGAAATTGAAGTAAATCATGAAACATACTTGATCATATGGGATTGCCCAATCTTTACATGCTTTGAGATAGTCAAAATCATGGATATAAACATGGGTAATTCAAAATAATACTTTCATCATATACGTCTCATCCTACTTGAAAAACATAGATTATAATCTCAACCTTTCATGAACTTTCATAATTGGGCATCATAATTGAGAGACTTTGAAATCATGAATTTGTAATTAAAACCATCATAAAATATGTCCATGAATCTTAAACAACATTGGGAACATGAATAGAATTTACCCATGAGAGATTCCTAGAGAATTTTACAAATTGGGTTAAAATCTCATAGATTCATCAACTTAGAATTCTATGAATTAGAAGAGGATTTGGTCATGGGAGTGAAGGAATATCCCCATTCATAACCCCACATACTTGGGTACTTTGAATTTCACAACCTCTCTTAAGAATTCGAGTTACCTGAGGAAGAACCCAAAGAATCCTCTAGTTTGATCTTCTATAGGCTCCTTGATCTTGCATGCATGAAATGTGGAGGTTTAGAATAGGCTAAGTATCTCTAAAACCCTTCTAACTGAGCTTAAAATGATGTAATTTAGGACTTAGGAGCTTAGGAATTACGAAAACACCCTTACTAAAATGCAGGGAAAATTCATACTTCCAATCACCATGAGGGACACCACGACTCGTGGTGTACCTAATGACTCGTGGTGACCCAGTCGTTGGGTACACTACCCAAAATCAACATCCATGCATGCTCCTAACCACGACCAACTCCATGAGTTGTGGAGTCACTTCACAACTCATGACTGCCTTTTGTGCCATCTCCGAAACTCAACCCTTGAAATATTGATCATCTTGACCACGACTCACTTAAAAACTCGTTGCCCTGGCCACGACTCGTTGCTTCTCTTGTGGTCACCCCCTGACCACAAGTTACTTCCAATTCTCCCTTCACTTCATGAATCACTTAACGATCGTGAAGTCTCCTCACGGGTCACTATATGACTCGTCCTGTGACTTGGTGCAAAATTTCCTATTTTCTCCGTTGGAACCCTCGAGTTTGATCTTAGGGATTTTGGGGTATTACATTGGGGATGTTGTCCCATCAGTTTATCGGTTATGTTAGAGGCTTTTCAGACAACATGTAAAAACTCTTCTTGTTAGTGTTGACTCGATTTATGATTATTATGTGTGTATACTTTCGTTTATTCATGTTTAGTTTATCAGTTTCCGTTAATTTATGCTCTTTAGTCGCTGTATTCATGCCATGGGTTGACTTGGAGCCATTCGTGGTTCTGGGTTCCATGTTCTGATTCGGGGTCTCAGCTCGGGTACGTGACACATATTCCTCGTATCACCCCTCCATCTGATCAATAAAATCCTTGGGATCATATCGGGATCTAATTCTGTAAATATGGGATGTCTCAAATCGAGGAGTTCTTGGACTCTACTATCTCCTAAGTCACTATATCTGGAACCTGATTTGATCTCCATTTGTTGTTCATGTAGAGCCATCATTTGAGTCAATAATCATTGACACGACAATTACTTTGCCCCTCTAATTCAGATAAGGCGACAAGATATATTGGAGAAAGTGTAAACATGTTGTCTCGTGCCTCTAATTTGACTTCTAGATCAATAGGAGGTAATTAGTCCCTCACCGGTATCGATACCGAGCAGTCTAGTATTCATCTACTTTGCCAAAGGCAGATTTTGAAACATAAGAACGATTTAGATTTCATACATTGCTTATGACTTTGCTGTACAACACGATCTATTAATGAAAGAAATGAAACAACTCCTAGATGTCCTATAGCTCCTGATTATAAGTATGATGCACAACATACCCATAAAAAAGACTCTACTAGACACGACTTGTGTACTCCCTGGGGCACATCCTGTTCTGATACCAAGTTTTTCATGCCCTAAACTGGGGGAGGGCACGATTGGCTCTTGATACCCGACTGACCGGGAAACCGGCAATATAACATTTGTAACTATATCATTCTGGCCAATAGGGCCACCTCTCATAGTTGACTAAAACATAACATATGGACCGACAAGGTCAAAAACACAATAAGAATAAAAACGTAAATGTCGATAAGGCTAAAAATGACTGAAACAACTTAAAAAGGCCGATGGGGATGCAAACTAACTATATTATGCATAATAAGTCCACAAAGCCTCTAAAGAGTATACTGTACTGATGGTCAGAATAGGTCTCTGACCTACCCATAACTGAAACTCAAAACTTAAGCTGAAACAACCCTAGGCCTCGACACCATAAAGAGAGGAGCATACCATCATAACTACTGAACCAACGAACTCCTATCGCAGCTGGCAATCCAGGATTCTACCAGTATATGTAGTACGAATGTAGGTTCCTAAGTGAAGGAACGTCAGTACGAATAATATGTACTATCTAGGGCTGAAAATTATAACGTGAGACTACAATCGTAATAATAACTAAATCAAGAGGTGTAAACATATAAAGAGAAGAGACAACCTGAAACTCTAGAAATTGTAACCTGATAACAACTCAATGTCCCATGAGTATTTCTTAAGGTAATTGAACCAGAAGTAAAGGATAGACACAACTTAACTCTGGGAACTATAACCTGACTGGAATCTCAACTGTGCCAATGCAATCTGTGCAGTCACATAAATGCCACATAACAAGTAAAATATATGTATATGAATGTTATGCTCGTGTCATTCCCCAGCCAGCATGCACATTGGGTGAGAGGTACCTTTTCCCACCAATAATACCGATCGGTGGTGTACCACGCCGATAATACTGGTCAGGGGACTGATAAATCTGGGTGCCTGTAGGCTCATCTGATACGTAAAATCATAAGTAACATAATGCAACTGTCCATGCTCATGATATGATGGTACAGAGACACAATCTCAAAACCTGGGAACTTAATAATAACCCTCATTGGGTCATCTTCCAATTGATACCTAATTCTTTTACATAAATGAGACTCAATCAAATAGAGCTTGGCTCAACATGTACATAGCCATATCTAAAGAGGCTCTATATTATTGAGGATATAAAAATATTTAGGAATCTTAGATAGAGTATTTGACTTACATTCTTGACTTCATCGATCACTATAAGATCTCATTTCATACTTACTTAGATATTAGAAGCACTTACACAAGGGGTGGACTCTTCCTTGAACTTAAAGAACTCTAATAGTAACTTAGAAGGAGTTGGAAATATATACATATAACTTGAACGTGACTAAAGGATTCAATCTTACATCATAACATCTTTCTAGGAGTTTCATAACAGGAAGATCATATGTACGCTAAGACTCTTAGCTGGAGTTATTCATAAAAACTTGAGTTCATTAGCTTTTATGGAAGCTGGCTCACTTCTTAGATACATAGACACGACTCATATAATACATTTACCTTAACCTTTTTTATAACATTTTGTAACAACCCAAAACTCTCCTAAACCAAACTCAGACTCAGTAGATAGAACCAGGAAATTTTTTGTCTCAGAACGACTGAGACAATGAGTCGTTGTTAGAAGTAACGACCCGTTGTTTGGGTCATGGTCAACTCTACCAGTTGTCTTTAAGAACCAATGAGGCATTGAATGACCCATGGTGAGGAGTAATAGGTCGTCCTGTCATCCGTGTATTCCCAGCTCAGAACCCTACACCACCATGTCCTAGAAACAAAGAGTTGTCCAATGAACCGTTGTTGGCTACGATGACTCATTGTTGGTACTCATTGGTTAAATTCCATTAAGGGTTGGAATTTCCCTCAGAATCCATGAGTGGAACCCATGACTCGTTGTCACCTCTAACGAGCCATGGTTTCCATCTATTTTAAGAATTCAAAAATCCTCCAAGCCAAGGTAGTGGTGATGACAAGCGGTTACCATGACTTGTGGGTTTTACAAACGAGTCGTGGTGTTGTCCATTAGAAGGGGGTCTAGTGTTTTTCTCAAATCCTTGCCAGTGGCCACGGGAGGTACCAATGACCCGTTGGTTCATCCAACGAGTCGTGGTCCCCCTTGTTGCCAGTTTCCAGTAAGCCCAACATTCAATCCCATGACCGATGACTGGTCTCAATGAGTCGTGGTATCAACCAACGACTCGTTGTGTGACCCGTCGATCCTTGAGGGGAAGTTCTCCAGATTTTCTTCCAGGGTTATTTTAGTAACTTCCCAGCTTTTTATCTCTAAAACCTGTCATTTTGAGCATATTTTAGAGATAATTAAAGGGGTTGAATGATGTTCCCTCTTTATCCCTTTCATTCTCTCAAAGTCAGAATGTAATGGTGCAGTCAAGAAGCACAGAGCAAGACAAGGGTTTTGACTTTTCTTCTCATATTTTCTCAAGAATTTTCTCCAAAATCCTTCACCAGGTGTGTGAAAATATAGTAAGGGAATTGTCTTTTCCTTGTGCCCCAAAATCTATCTAAATTTTCTTACTAGTTCTAAGCCTGAGACTTTCGAATTTGAGGAATTTTTCAGTCAGACTCCGATTAATTCATGTGGAATGTTGTTCATATTATTTGTTGAAATATTTCCACTACTTAGTGATGTGTTGATACTTGTTTCCTGTAAAATGATTTTAGCCCTAACTTTATAAATGAGTAATTAGGGTCCTTATAATTGTATAGATATAATGTTTCTTGACTCTATTAGTGTTGGAAATTCCATGTTATTATCATAAGATAAATGCTCAGTCAGTTGCATGCTAGCTTAGGCTCAATCAGAATGTTAGTATCTTCAGTGTCTTTAGTAATGTCAGCTGATCAGTTTGACTATAGTCAATTCTTGAGGTGTCAGTAATGCCTCCTAGTTATTAGATCTCAGTTATCAGTTATCAGATACCAGTTAGTTCTATAGACGGTTACTATGTTTTCAGATAAGTAGTCCTGGCCAGTCTTAGAATACCAATTATAGTTATCTAGTCTGATAAGACTCTCAGGGTATTGCCAGATAAGTATTCCCGACTTAGTCTTGGTCCTAACTTCGAGCTATCAGCTTAGTAGTCAATTTAGGATTACCTAGTGGGAGTAGTACTTAGCACCGTGCGGATCGGGGTTCCAGCGCACCCAGGTTCCTAGAACTACATTTCCACCATAGGTCATTGGCCCATCGGGTCCCAAATTTGTGATCACCCAGTTCATGCCTTTATACCCTGACAAGGTATATTGGGTCCTATCGATGGGGCGTATACATCGAAATCCACGTTTAGCTCATGTGGTTATATGTCGGTTATAGACTCTCCTACTAGTCAGTACAGTCTTAGTTCAGTTCTGTTCAGTTCAGTTAAGATCAGTTCAGTTTAGCTCAGTTCAGTATCTCAGATCCAGGACATGTCTATGACCATCAGCCAAGGTCATTATTGACTATATCAGTTATATTTTAGTTGTATCAGTTTTCAGTATTTTAGTGGTCATTTCATGTCATTTTAGTTTAGTTAATTGTTCTCTCATGCTTATTATATCTCACTTATTCAGGACATTCAAAGTACTGATGCATACCTTCCATGCTGTATCGTATCATGATACAAGTGCAGGTTCTCAGTCCCAGCAATGTCAATAGTTCCCTTAGACGATATCAACAACAACATTAGGTGAGTCCTTATCTTCCAAGGATGATATTTACTTTTAGTTAGTTCTTTATGGTTAGTTTTTAGAGTTAGATGGGGGCTTGTCCCAATAACTCAATATTTATTAGTTGGTTTTCAGACATAGATATAGATATTCAATATTATTTTTTTAATTTAAGATGAATTGACTCTTATCAAATCAATTTTATTAAATGGTTTTATTTATTTAAAGCTTCCACTTATGTTTACTCAGTTTACTAGTGTAATAATAGACCATGGGTTGTCTTGGGGTCACTTGTGGCACCAAGTACTGTGTCTCGTCTAGGGTATAGACTCTGGTCGTGATACCTTTATATCATAATATGTTCTTTCTATATTATACAACTTATGATAAGTCATTACTCAAGAAGAGTATATGAACGTAAAGCTATGAATAACATAAACGCTCTATGAACTGGAGAGGATTGTATTAGCCCGTTGATCTTGGGAATATTTACATGTCCAAATACTATTTTATACCCATGTTTTACCCATGTTGTACCTTAATTTAGAATAATCTCATGTATTTTTTGTAATTTGTGGCCATGGACTAACAAATATGATTAACTCTCTTTGTAGGTTGAAATTGCCAATGTATGGAGCTCAATGTGAATATAATGGTCCTAATATT
>JACEIK010003821.1:83336-105369 GCA_018107945.1 Datura stramonium | reverse complement strand
CCGGCTTAGAATTGTCACTCCACCACTCATAGAAGTAGTTGTGAAGCTAAGTTAGGTTAAATGATTAGAGGTACGAAAGTCCCTAATCAAGAGCACAAACTCCGTAAACCACATCCGTGTAGTTGAATTGCCTACAAACTAGGATGTCACATCCCCGCTCAACGATGTAGTTGTGAAGCTAGTTTGTCATGTTTATAGGCTCGAGAGACCATGAACATCGCATTTCCAACTATATGAGACAACAATTGATAATTTCATACGTGAACCATTATGAAGTGTAGCATTGCATGATTATCCATCCTTAGCTCTAGTCGCTTCTTATATTTTTTCCAGATTGTTTTGTGACCAACCCAAAGCTTAATTATAATTTACCGAAAACTTCTATAATCAACATTTGTGAAGGTTAATCTTACACTTGAACTTAATAATTCGCTGAATTGGTCCAGTACCTGTGGGTTCGACATATGGCTCTTAAAAAAGGCCATTGTATTACTTGTACGACCGCGTAGGCTTGCATGTGCGCTGGGTGCGAGCAAGTTTTTGGCGCCATTGCCGGGGACCGGCGAAGTTTAGCGAATTTTTTTAGTTTTTGTGTGATTTTTAATTTACTTAAGTGTTGAGAAACTTTGTCTTAGTTTGCTATATTGCAGGTGATAGGTTGTCCTTGTAGAGATGACAAGGAATAGAGAGCTGGTGGAACCGTTGTTGGAACCTGAACGACAATTGCATTTTCTCAGGAGAGAAGCTTTGGAGCGGAAGTTGAAAAGATTTTAGGAGCGGTTACAACAACACCCACCAACAGGGTAAGTAGAGTTGTTACCTGAAACTATGGCAGCTCGACCAGTTCATGAAGTGGTAATCCCACTAGCGACAAATGTGACCTCTAGTATCTGCAAACCGGAGCCCGGAGGGAACTCTGAATTGAAACAGAATATGGTGCATCTGTTACATTCTAGTGGCCAGTTCACTGGGATGACTAATGAGGACCCACAACAGTACTTACAGAACTTCTTGGAGATCAGTGACACCTTCGTCCTCACTGGAGTGTCAACTGATTATGTCCAACTCACACTCTTCCCATTTTCATTATTGGGAGAGGAAAAGAGGTGGTTGAAAGCAGAGCCACCAAACTCCATAACTTCTTGGGACGACTTAGCGAAGAATTTCCTCACCAGATTCTTTCCTTCAGACAAGATTGCCAAACTCAGAAGTGAAATTTTAAGCTTCAAGCAGAGGCCGGAGGAAAACCTGTATTTGGCTTTGGAGAGGTTCAAGTCACTATTGAGAGACTGCCCCCATCACCAGCAATCCAATGAAGTGATATCCCATACCTTTGTGGAAAGTCTAGACCCACACACCAAAATTTTACTATACTCTGCATCAGGTGGGCAAGCATTGGAGAAGACTTATGATGAGCTATACACTTTGTTGAACATGATTGCTCAGGGGAATCCAGAGTGGCATAGTGAGTCATCGAGAGGGTCAGGAAAGAGAACAGTAGGGCTGATAGAGGTAGATGGTGTCAATGCCTTGGTGGCACAGCTAGCATCATTTCAGTATCAGATGATGACTCAGTTCAATAAACTGAGTATGAACCAACAACAGGGACAGGTGAATGCAGTTCAGTAGGCTCCTAGTTGGTGTGAAATCTACAGTAATAATGGGAACAATGCAGAATCTTGCGGGGCCAATCCTGAATCAGTAAATTTTGTTGGGAATGTTCAAAGAAACAATCAGAATTTTGGAAACAATTACAACAAGAATTAGCAGAGCCACCCGAATTTTTCTTGGGATGGAAATCAAAGTCAAAGCTACCAGCAACCTTAGCAGCAACAGTATCAGTAGCAGAATAGGTAGAATGGTGGCCAATTGAGCAACAACATTTAGGAGACGTTGCAGAAGATTATGGTAACACAGACCCAACTAGCAGAGAATCAGGCGAGGATGGCATCAGATTTGAAAAATCAGCAATTGGACACCCGCAATCTAGAGAAGCTGATGGGTCAAATAGCAGCTGCTCAGTACACCATACCTCAGGGAGGGTTACCCAGTGACACAGATACAAACCCCAGACAGGTCAATGCCATCAGTCTGAGGAGTGGTAGGCAATTAGTTGATGCACCACCGAAAGAGAAGAGAAATGAGGTGCTGCCGGAGTTGGTTAGAAAGGGACCATCCACTGACAAGGGAGATAATTAGAGTTCTATGTAACAAAATGCACAATCATCATTGCATCCAACACAGAGACTAGCACCACCATTCCCGCAAAGACTAAAAAAGAGCAAGGAGGAGGAATGCTTTAAAAAGTTCTTTGACATTTTCAAAGAACTTCACATAAATTTGCCGTTGCTTGATGTTTTGCAGGGAATGATCAAGTACGCTAAGTACATGAAAGATGTGGTGGCCAACAAAGTTAGATTAGTGGATGTTCAGACAGTGGCTCTGACTGAGGAGTGCAGCCACAGGGTAATGAGCAAGATACCGAAAAAGCTCAAAGACCCAGGGAGTTTTACCCTCCCCATACAAATTGGTAAAGATGGGGTGATAAGAGCTCTATGTGATTTATGGGCAGTAGTTAATTTAATACCCCTATCTTTGTTTAACACCTTGGGGTTGGGTCAACCGAGACCAACACGAATGATGCTGAAGCTGGCAGACAAGTCGCGAGTGGCACTAGATGGAATAATCGAGGACCTTCTCATCGAAGTGGGTACGTTCATTATACCCGCTGACTTCATCATATTGGATTTTAAAGTTGATGACAAGGTACCCCTAATCTTAGGACGACCATTCTTGGCCACTGAAGGAGCAATTATTAATGTAAGAGCAGGGACCCTGAAAATGAGGGTCGATGATGAAGAAGAACTCTTTCGGGTCTACCCAGAGATCAACCCACCCACACACTACAGAGACCTTTGTAAGGTCAGTGTGTTGTCAGAGGCTAAGTATGGGGTGACAAATTCCATATGTCCACGGCCTCAGGAGATGAGCACTTTTCTCAGCCCGAATCTGATGGAGGGCTTCAGTTAGAAAAGAAGTTGGAAGAATAGAGGGACAGAGTGGAGGATGTTCCCTCGAAAAATAAAAAGAGAATAAGATGCTTTTCGAAAGGGAGCACTGGTTTGAGGATGTCCTGAGAAGGATAGTCCACGTCATGCCGCGCCGTAAAATCAGGCGCTACTTGGGAGGCAACCCAATGGTACCACATGCACAATTTTATTTTTTCCTTTGTGTTGATTTTGTTTATTTTCATCTTGTTGTTGTTTTTGGTGGTGAATGAAGCACAAATGGAGGGGAAGTCTGAGTACCCTTGGAAGAGGAAGCTAAGAAGCATGAAAGAGGAAAAGTGTGGGGTTGATAACTCACTTGTGCAAAAACGGAAGAAAAACATGTTATTAGCTAGGACTAGAGACCTCTGGGAGTATTTCTCACCCTATTTGTATTTTAATTGGTGCTTTGGGGACATAGCATGATTCAAGTGTGGGTGAGGAAAATTTCAAAATTTTGTGCTTAATTATTACAGGTGAATTTAGTGCTTGATATGGTATTGGTTGATGAAAATTTTTTGAGTTGAGCATGATTCACCCACCCGTTGGTTTTTCTTTTCGGTTCTTTTCTGACGGATGATTCACCCACCGTTGGTTTTTCTTTCGGTTCTTTCTGACGGGAGGGGGGCACTTTGAACCGATGAATAAAAATTTTCTTTGTCTGTACATAGCTGTTTTAGTCATAGTTAGGGATTGTTCCCGATGATGGATGGATTACGACCGTCTTGAGGGAAAATTAGTCAATAGGTTTTATTTTTGAACCATAGTTGATTAATGGCCTGATGTTCCTGTTATGTGCTATAGATGATCAGAGATGAATGTGTTATAAATGTTGAAGCATGTTTGCAAATGTATAACGTTGTTTGAGACACCTAGGCTCTTGAATGTGACTCGACGTATGTAAAGCTGAATTTTGCATTGTTGTGATTAGCTGAGTTAAGAGTCGACTGAATTTGTATTGAATTGAGCATGTGAGTGTATGATATTTGAATAGTACATGCTATTGTGTAGTGTCTAGAACTTTCTTAGTGTGTATACAAAGAAATGAGGGATGTAGATTGTAGGAGATGATTTAGGCATTCCTTTTGAATGGAGCTTCAATTTTTGTCCCTTGCTTTGTCACCTTGAATGTCTGATCCTAGCTAGACCCATTGATCCTTAGCCTATTCTTTTCTAACCACAAAATGATCTTAATTCTTTCTTTTCATTAGCCTTGAATTTGATCCAGAACTCCTAAGCGCTTCTATGAAATTGCAAAAGAATTAAGGAGTGCGAAGTGAAATAACAAGGAAAAAGTAGTCGTGGAAGTTGAAGAGAAGACTAAAGGTGCACTTGTTTAAAAATGAGTAAGAGTTAGTATTAAGTAAAAAGAAAAAAGAGCAAAATCAATTGTCGCTAAAAGAAAATTGCTCAAAGACCTGGGTACTAACAACTTAAGCGCCTAATGATGGGGAAACAAAAGAGGAAAATGGGAGTAGAAAAGTGTAAAGGTGAAGTAAGAGGTGGAAGTTCTTAAGGAGAGGTGCTGTATTCAAAGAACTTAGGGAAGATAGTCACTATTATTAGCCATAATAGTACCTACGCTCCCTTAGCTTATATTACATACAAACTCCAATAAGTCCAACTGATCTTACTTCTAATATTCTTAAATTAGTGGAGTAAAACACTAAGGGCAAGCTTAAGGGTAAATACACATGACATGTGAATTCTTTGTGAGAGTGAGCTTATTTATCCATATACCCCTACATGTTATAATATGTAAACATATGAGCGAAAATGGGTAACCTTCTGTTGTGAGGGCACATGTTTAATGAAGGATAAAATTCATGTCGAATTTCTTGATCATTAATTTGCATGAGTTTGTTGAGATTGAGAGTTAATTCTTGAGTCTAGGAAGTCTTAACATAGTTATATTTGGTTTCCAATGGTTAAATCTTTGCATGCTCTCTTTAACTTCATATCTAAAACAATCATTGTAGCCTTAACGTGAATTGTCTTGCTTCAATTAGCTATGTTTGAGTCTTCATGTGCCATAAGATGTAAAGAGTTGTTCGAGGACAAACAAGGCTTTTAATGTGGGGTAGTGATCTTGGGCATAAACACATGCCCAAGCGTTATTTTATAGCTTAATTTAGTCGGGTTTGCCTAATTATACACTTACATTCTTATGCAATTTTGTACTTAGGTATGCACTAACCAACATGATTAGTCCTTGTTTTGTAGGTGTAAATGCATATGAGGGAGTAAATAATGATGGGTGAAGGAATGTTGGGAGTGGAAATGCAAAAGATGGCAAGTGGTACATGCCATGGAAAGGCTGGCGCCAGGTAGCACGCCACGCTGTGCGTGTGCCGCGCCCAGCACTGCCATGCCAAGGCCATGTGCGCAAGAGCTAAAAAATTATAGGGTGCCTGGTGTGCCAGCATCCGTTCCACGGAAGGCAATTTGTGCGTCGTCACGCCGGCAGTCGCGCATGATTTGGGCCGTGCCGGTTGTCGCGCAGGCACTTTGCACAATCTGCCGAGGATGCAATTTCCAGTAGCTGTGCGCATTACCTCCATGTCACGGAGGAAAATTGGCGCGTCCACCTCCATGCCACGAAGCCATTCCATGCACGGCCAAAAGGTGCCAATTCCCACTTACTATAAATTCAACCCTTAGTTCCTAAAATCATTTGTCACGAAATATTTTCTAGAAACCATAGAGGAGCAAAGGGAGAAGTGAAGAACTCACCTAGGGTTCACTAATTTTACATTTTCTTTTACCTATTATTTTAAGTACTCTATTTTAACGATGTTTTTATGTTATTGTATGAACATGACGGTGGCTAAGACCCTTCCCCTAGGGTTGAGGCTACGTGTATAGATTGCATGCATGAATTCGTTTTAGTTTGAGTTGTTAATTGTTGTTTTGTCTTACATTCATTATTATGGTTGTTTTTATGCGTGATCACCATGAAAACATACATGTTAAGCTAGGTAAAAGATTGAAATAGTAACCCTAGTCAAGAACATAGGAATGTAGGGAGCAAGTTCTTATCTTCGATAGATTTAATTAGATAAATCATATACCTAAATTTCCTTGCTTGGTTGATAAAACGGGATGATAGCAAGACACCGACTTAGAATTATCACTCCACCACTCGTAGAAGTAGTTGTGAATATAAGTTAGGTTAAATGATTAGAGGTACGAAAGTCCTTAATCAAGAGCACAAACCCCGTAAACCACATCAATGAAGTTTAATTGCCCACGAATTAGGATGTCACATCCCCCCTCAACGATGTAGTTGTGAGGCTAGTTTGTCATGTTTAGAGGCTCGAGAGACCATGAACATCAAGTTACTTCCAACTATGTGAACAATTGATAATTCCATACTTGAACCATTACAAAGTATAGCATTGCATGATTATCCGGCCTAACTCCAGTTGCTTCGTATATCATTTCCATATTGTTTTGTGACCACCCCTATATTTAATTGTAATTTGAAAACTTCTTATCATGAACACTTGTGTATGTTAATTCACACTTGAACTTGATAAATTCACTGAAATAAGTCCAGTCCCTATGGGTCTATTATCTGCCTTAAAAAAGGCCGCATTTGCATGACCGCGTAGTTTACATGTGCGTTGGTGAATGTTACAACCAAATTTTTTTATTGATTAATTAATGTTTGTATTTCATGTTAAGACAAATGAAAGCCATATTGATTGTAGGTGAGAGGGAAATATGTGAAGGGAAGAGCGAAGAGTATGTGAAGTTTACAAGTAAGGGTCATCTTTTAAATGACTATATCTAATCGATCTACAATGAGTTAGAAGTCCTACAACCTATCAAATTAAAGGAATTTGAATTAGTTTCTATAACATCAAATGACTCATTAATCGGAGTTCGGAGTAAAAAGTTACAGGATTTTTACAGTGGAACCATCGGACAGTGATGTGGCCACCGCCCTAAAAATAGCCACCGCCCAAACACCTTTATATTTTAAGTTTTGTGCTATGAGATCATTTTCAATTTTTCCAGATTTAGGTGCTTGCTCTACCCTATGAAATTTTTCAGTATCAAAGCATAAGAAACCAAGAGGAATCCCTCAAGAAAACACCATCAAAACTCGAGCAAAAGTTGATGGAAGTGAAGGCAATGTTGTGGTGAAGTTGTTGCTGCTTTGTAGCTTCGTTTTGGCAGTGTTGTTGCTACGTGTTTGGACTATTTTGAGCTAAATTTATATTCCATCTAGTAGGAATTGTTCATAATAAAGAGTAAGTAACTTCCTCTTTTGAAATATCTAACAACTCTATGGAATTTTTGAAGCAAACTAGAAGAAAGTTTCTTGTATGTTGACTTGTAGTTGTTATGCTGTTATATTGCTGCGTTTTGGACAGTAAGATTGCTGCGTTATTGGTAAGTTATTTGAAGGAAAATACTCCTATTATGTTCAAGGATATTATCATGCAAAGAGAAAGGTTTCTAATTACAACTTGCCTAAAATCCTAGCTAAAGCTAGAAATTGGAGGCTATGTTGGGCTGCCGTTGGTTGTATGTTGTTGTTGAAGTTCCATTGTTTTTTGAAGGTTGGAACAGCTGTGTTTATTGAAAATATACTCTATATTTTTGGAAGTTTTTATGAGAAAAGTGAGGTAATTTCCTACTTCTATTTTCCCTCAAAGTTGTAGAAACAAGTTGGAAGTAAGAAATGCAAAGTGTTGCCTTATCGTTTTTTTGTTGTGACTGCCTATTGATGTAACGCTTATTGATAAATTGTCTTGAAATTTAGCCACTTCACTTGGTTATAAACTCAAGTATTTAAGGGTATAAGTTCTGGATTTTTTAAAGAAAGAAAAACATAAGAAAGCTTTCCAAAAAAGGTATGTAAGGCGTTCTTTGTTTCTTGATTTTCACATGAATTTGTGCCGAAGATGAATTTAGCATCTCCTGCTTGCTTTCTATATAGTAGCATATTATGGTTTATCACAATTGTTATAATTACTTGGTATTAAAGCTTATATTTGCTAAAGAGTTGAAACAATAGGAAGTGAAGAAGGCAATTGCCTTCGATTACGGCCATCATAGTTGTAATTGAGTCTGTGTCCTTCATATGGGCACTGTGAGCTGGTCCTTTACATTATGTTATGGGATCTTGGGCATAATTTCATGCCCAAGTGCTACTTTATAACTTAATTTTTTTAATTTTTTTATTTTATTTGGTTTTGGATGTTTATTCTCATGTGATTTTATGTAAATGTGAATATATACTAACCAACATGATTAGTCCTATTTTTTGAAGGTTAATAATGCATTTGAGGAACTAACTCATGATTTTGTGAAGTGAAGGAATGGAATCAAGAGCAAAACGTGAAAGTCAACAAGAAAACATCCAATAATCCGGCACCCTACGCGATAGGGGCCGTGGTACGCCAAGCCAACGCGACAACACTTGGCCGAAAATTGCATTTTTTGGCACATCCCAGTGAGGGTACGCGTTACCTCCGTTCACAGAGGCAAGACTCTGCGTTCACCTCAGTGACACGTTGCTATTACACCACAGGAAAAAAATCTGCAGATTCTCATTTACTATAAATAGGAACCTTTCCCCAAAATTAGGAGACACGCGATTTTCTGGAAAAAACCAAAGGGAGGCGCGAAGGAGACTTGGAGAACTCCTCTTGGGTTCATATTTTCTTCATTTCTTTTCATCTATACTTGTAAGTAAACTACTATAAACATGGTTTTGAGTATTTGTACAAACATGGGTGGCTAGAACCCTCCATCTAGGATTAGCCATGGATATGATTGTATTTGCTTACATTCGTTTCGGGTTGAGTTGTTAGTTGTTTGTCTTACAATCTTTATTATTGTTGTTTTTAATGCTTGATCACCATGAAAACAAAGGGTTGCTTGGGTGGAAGCTTTCGAAGAGCAAACCTAGGCAAGAACATAAGAACGTAGGAAGCAAGTTCTTGTCTTTTGATAAGATTTGTGGTTGTGATGTACCATACCTAATTTACCTCTGCTTATTGATAAATGGGAAGATAGAAAACAATCAACTTAGAATTTTATTCCACCACTCGAAGGATTAGTTGTGAAGCTAAGTTTTTGTTAAATGGTTGGAGATACGGAAGTCTCCAATCATGGGCATAAACCCCATAAACCACATCCACGTAGTGAATTGCCCACGAACTAGAAATGACATCCTCGCCAACGATGTAGTAGTGAGACTAGTTTGTCGTTTAGTGTCCGAAGACCATGAACATGCAATTCCAATTATGTGAGACAACAATTGATAATTTCATACTTAACCCATTATGAATTGTAGCCTTGCATGACTATCCGACCTTAACTCTAGTTTTGTTTTGTATTGCTTCCAGATTATTTCGTGTCACCACTAAGATTTAATTATAATTTATCAAAAACTTCTAAAACTGACTTCTTAACTAACACTTGAACTTGATAATTTTATGAACTAGTCCCTATGGGTTCGACATTCCGGCTCTTAAAAAAGGCCACTATATTACTTGTACGACCCATACACTTGCGGGCTCCATCAAGTTTTTTTGGTGCCATTGTCGGGACTAGTGAAATTGGCACTCTCTTTGTTTTGTGTGAGTATCTATTTTCTTTAGGTTGAAACAAAAATTATATATATATATATATATATATATATATTTGTTTTAAATCTATTTTAATTTTTTTGTTTTTAGTTTGATACTCTTTCACATACATCATGGAATATAAATGAGTTAAATGGTGGATACTCTTATTTTGGTGAGTCTTGTTCGAATTGCAGAGGACCCCACTTATGGCAACACTGTAATGCTTGTAATATATAATGGTCAAATGGCCATTGGAATGGTTGCCCAAATGCATACACTTGCAAAATATGTGGAGGTCAAGATGACCATTGGGATGGCTGTCCAATGTATATTCCCACTCCCCTAAGTCCCTACTATGATCCTTCTGTTGTTTTTGCTGAATATAGGAATGATGAAAATGAGGACTTGGAACGCCAAGCCTGGATACAAAACATGATAAAACAGGTCCTTGAGCAAATAGAAGCAATGAAGGAGGAGATGGAAGCATTGAGGAATTCAAAGAGGAAATGGAGAGGCCCTAGAAATGATAAGCAACAAGTTCATGGAGATGAGGACTGAAGCTGAAGCTTGCTCTGATTTGCAAGTGACAATTTTATGCAATACTCAGGAAGGACTACAAGGAGAAGATTAGAGTGAGTTCTTGAAATAAGCTTAACTGTTGGAAGCTCCCGAGAGTCTCCAAGGATTGTCTCACATGTATAGACGATCAATTCTTGAAAGAAGAGAGAGAGTACCAACCATTTGACATTTATGAAGAGTTAGATTTTGATTTGGAGAAGGTGTATACAAGTAGGAGGTCAAGCACAATGCAGTGTCAGATTCGAGGTGAATTGTACCTCACTCGAAGCATTTTTCGATATTGAGTTTTTTACAACCTAGAAATAAAGTCTTCCAAGCCTGTGGAGAAAGGTCTTGAGGAGGAACAAGCCCCATATTCGGAATTTGCTGATTCTGGAGAGAAAAATGGACTTCACTCCTACTTGAGGCCAATAAACACAAAGGCGACATCCACTGCTTGTCCCTTAATTTTTCACCACCACCCCTGGAGCATAGTCAGAAACTATAGAAGAAGTTAGGGTGAGATTCATATCCTCAAAGTGGAGGAAAAGTAGAAACATGTGCCGTGTCAGCACGTAAAATAGGCGCTGCTTGGGAGGCAACCCAAGGGTACCACAGGTACCTTTTAATTTCTTCATTTGTGTGATTTTATTTTCATCTTGTTGTTGTTTTTGGTGGAGATTTACACAAATGCAGGGGAAGTCTGAGTACCTAGCGAGAGGAAGCTAAGAAGCATGAAAGAGGAAAAGTGTGGGGTTGAATACCCACATGTTCAAAGAAAGAAAAATATGTTGCTAGCTAGGCCTAGAGGCCTCAAGGAGCATTTCACCCTTTGAATTTGATTAGATGCTTTGAGGACAAAGCATGATTTAAGTGTGGGGTGAGGGAAATATTAAAATTTTGTGCTTAATGATTTTTGGTGAATGTAGTGCTTGATACATATTGGAAAGAATTTTGAGTTAAGCATGCTTCACCACCCGTTGGTTTTTCTTTTTTGGTTCTTTCCGACTGGGGGTCTTGAACCGAAGAATAAAATTTTCTTTGTCTATATATAGTGTTTTTAGTAAGCAGGATTTGATTGTTGAACCCGTAGCTAATAATGGCATGATATTCTGTTATGTGCTATAAAATGATTATAAGATGCAAGTGTGTTTAGTGTTGAAGCATGCAAGTTGTATAACTCTGTTTGAGACACCTAGGCTCTTGAATGTGACTCTATGCGATTAAAGCTTGATTGTAAATTTTAAATTAGCTGCGCTAAAAGTCTGCTGAATATGTCTTGAATTGAGCATGTGCCATGAGTTTAAGGTTTGAATATTCCATGCTATTGTGTAGTGTCTAGAAGTTGCCCGGTGTGTATACAAAGCGAAATGAATGATGTAGATTGTAAGGAGATGATATAGACATTTCATTGCATGAGCTCTAATTTTTTATCCCTTTGTTTTACCTACCTTGAATGTTTAATCCTAGTTAACCCCATTGAGCTTAAGCCTATTCTTGATAGCTTAAATATGTTTATTCCTTTTCTTTCATTAACCTTGAATTTGATACAAAACTCCCAAGTTTTTAAGTGAAAAATCTCGAAAGAGTAAAGGAGTGAGAATCGTGACAAAGAAGGAAAAAGAATAGTTGTGGGAGGGAGAAAAGGCAGAGATGCATTTTTGTTTGAAAAGGCTGGAATATTGGTAGGAGTAATAGAACAAATCTAATAAAAAGTTACTTATAGAACCTCACTAATGAGCTAAGAGTGCCTAAAGAAATGGGGAAACAAAAGAGGAAAAGGAAAGATGAAAAAGATAAAGGTGAAGTAAGAGAAGGGAAGTTCGTAATGAGTGGGTGATGTATTAAAAGCGCTTAGGGAAGATAGTCACGATTACTGGCCAGAATAGTACCTACCCGTCACTTAGCTTACATTACAACCCAAGAAGTCCTACTTGATCTTACATTCAAACGTCCTTAAATTAATGGAGTAAAACACTAAGGGCAAGATTATGGGTCATCATATCGGCATGTGAATTCTTTGTGAGAGTGAGCAGAATTCCCTCATTTATATCTACACGATATGATTTGGAAATGTGAGTAAAAATGGGTAACTCTCTTGTGGTGAGGGCACATGTTTAATAAAGGATATAATTCATGTTGGATTTCTTGCTCGGTTGATTTGCATGAGTTTGTTGAGTCAATTCTTGAGGTTAGGAAGTCCTAACATAGTTTTACTTAATTTTAAGGAATAAAACTTGCATGCCTATTTGTAACTTGCTATCTTACATAGTCATTATAATGAAATGAATTATCTTGCTAAATTACCTATCTCAGGAGTCTTCATGTGCATGAGATAAAAAAGGTTTGTTCGAGGACGAACAAGGCTTTAAGTGTAATAGATCTTGGGCATAATTGCATGCCCAAGTGCTACTTTATAACTCAATTTAGTCTATTTATATTTTTATATATTCATGTGATTTTATGTAAATGTGAATATATACTAACCAACATGATTGTAGTCCTGTTTTTGAAGGTTAATAGTGCATTTGAGGAACTAATTCATGATTTTGTGAAGTGAGAAATGGAATCAAGAGCAAACGAAAGTCAACAAGAAAACATGCAATAACCGGCACCCTGCGCGATAGGGGCCGGCATCGCCAACGCGGCAACACTTGGCCGAAAATTGCATTTTTTGAAACATTCCAGTGAGGGTCCACGTTAGCTCCGGCGTCACGGAGGCCCACGCTCCACCGACACGTTGCTATTCCACCACAGGCAAAATCTGCAGATTCTCATTTACTATAAATAGAACCTTTCCCCAAAATTAGAGACACAATTTTCTGAAAAAACCGAAGGAGGCGCTAAGGACTTGGAGAACTCCTCTTGGGTTCATCCTTTCTTCATTTATTTTCATCTATACTTGTAAGTAAACTACTATAAACATGGTTTTGAGTATTTGTACAAACATGGGTGGCTAGAACCCTTCATCTGGGGTTGAGGCCAGCTGGATATGATTGTATTTGCTAGATTCATTTTGGGTTGAGTTGTTAGTTGTTGTTTGTCTTGCATATTTTGGCTGTTACTTAATGCTTGATCACCATGAAAACAAGTGGGTTAAACTTGGGTGGAAGCTTGGAAGAGAAAACCTAGGCAAGAACATATGAATGTAGGAGCAAGTTCCTTGTCTTTTGATAAGATTTGTCGTTAGGATAGTAATATACCTAATTTAATTCTTGCTTGGTTGATGGGAAGATAGAAAGACTAACTTAGAATTGTACTCCACCACTCGAAGGAGTATTTGTGAAGATAAGTTTGGTTGTGGTTGGAGGTATTGAAGTCCTCAATCACAAGAACCCATAAACCACATCCACGTAGTGAATTTCCCACGAACTAGAAATGACATCCTCGCTCAACGATGTAGTAGTGAGACTAGTTTGTCGTGTTTAGAGGTTCGGAAGACCATGAACATGCAATTCCAATTATGTGAGACAACAATTGATAATTTCATACTTAACCCATTATGAATTGTATCCTTGCATGACTATCCGGCCTTAACTCTAGTTTTGTTTTGTATTGCTTCCAGATTATTTCGTGTCACCACTAACATTTAATTATAATTTATCGAAAAATTCTAAAACTGACTTCTTAACTAACACTTGAACTTGATAATTTGCTGAACCAGTCCTTATGGGTTCGACATTCCGGCTCTTAAAAAGGGCCACTATATTACTTGTACGACCCGTACACTTGCGGGAACAACATTATGTATTTTTGGTGTCAAAGGTGTTTCAAATTATGGTTGCTAAGGAACTTGGTAAACATGGCAAGACGACGACGCGGGGACTAACCTAATAATTGAAATCGGTCTTAACTCAATAAGGGCTAACGAGGGTAACAAAATGGAATTGCCTTACAATAGTTAACTACCCTATTATATGTATGTTTTAAGGTACCTGGGGCTATGAGAAGGTCCCCTAATCCCTCTCCCTTTATCTAAGTGACTGATTAACACGTTTCTTAATTAAACGATACGTTAAACTTGGAAAATAGAACTCGATACACAATATCTTGATATTAAGAAGTTATACAAAAATCATAATATATGTATGCGTTTATTCTTACGTTCAAGTTACGCGCTAAGGCGTCAAGGATTGCCTTTAGAAAGTTGCTACATGTTTATTAGAGCTCTTGAGTTATCTAGACCATCTGAGAAATGTTCAAGGCTTAAGTACACACGTTGCATGTTCTTTGAAAGTATTAGATGTGTAAGGAAATTAACCTAAGTGTAAAAGTTGAGGTGTTAGTAGCAAAGGAGAGATAAGAGTAAATGTTAGACCTTTTAAGGTAATATGTGATTTATATGCCCTCTGTCTGTAGTTGATTTCAGGAACCTTTGAGCGATGTTAAAATATAAGCATTACGAAGTTTAAGATATAAGGTTAGCAATTAGGTAAAAAGGTAAGTCTGTATAAGAATTGCTGGAATAGTGAACACAAGAGTAAATAATTAAGTAGGGAATGACGTATCCTGTTTGGAAAAGAGTTAAGATGAATACGAAAAGTAGAGCAAAAGGTTGTTAACTTAGATGACAAGGGTTAAAATTGTGAATGAGTTAGGCAAGTGGCTAGCAAGATTTACCCTGCTTTAAAGGCGTTTAGAAAAAGAGTTATAAATAAAGTTGTTTATGTTCAATTTGTGTTAAGTTAATGAAAGGCCAGTAAAGTGTTAACTTTTTATGAAATGATTAGAATCGAATACTTTTGAGATAGTAACTCAAGTTAAAGAGAAGTTCTTCTTCGTACTTTAAAAAAAATTATATTTGATTATTTTTCCTAAGAGATGGATTTTTCCCCAAGTTTTAAAGGATTTTCCTGGAAGTTTCTGAACGATTTATAATGTCGCTAAGCTTTCATAAGATCCTCATATATTGTAAAGTTTCACACGAGTCATTCCTATATTGTCTAAATCACAACTATAAATCTTTAGTTATCTTAAGGAAGCTCCTAAACAGTTGCCTAGCATTTTCATGTTAAAGAGCTCTAAGTTTGAGATACGCGAGCTATATCTTCCTGTTCACAAGTTACGTTGAGATGTGAAATGGTGTGCAACGAATGAGGTATGCTCACAATTATTGACATGAAAGTATGAAAGTCAAACAAGTATAAGCACGAAATGAATGTTAAGATTGTTAATAGAAAATATTAAGTTAAGCTATTCCTCCCTGCTCCTCGTGTTGGAGTTGCTTGGAGATGTTTAAAATCATGAACGTGTGTCTACACAGCCTTTATGATATTCCAGTCCTAGAAACTACTGATTTCACCCAAATTATACCTCGTAATGAGATATAAAGCAGTCAATGTCAAATATAGAACCCAACCAGGGTTGGGGTCGAATCCCACGAGGAATATGACGAGAACTTTAATTAATGCATTTAGATAATACTATTGGCTTACTTATTTCCTTAGGGGGGGGGAGGATTTGAAACAAAACATAACGAAAAGTAGTAGAGAACAATGAGTAGATCCTTGATTAAATTCAATTGTATTTAATGAGTGAGTTGACTAGGATTGTGTTCCCCATGACTTCATAACTACAAGGCATTTTATATTGGTTATCTATTCCGGTGCTTAGCATGCAATATTGGTAAGTTAACTTCACCTAAAAGTTGATCCCCTATTTTGATGATTATCACCACGCAACTTGATCCGTATGTGGATGTATACTTAATTAACCCTTACCCTTAATATCGGATTAGCTATTGCCGGACAAGGTCAAGCTATTAGATGAGGGTTAATAGCCTCAAATCTCCATTTTTAATCCTTTTTTCCATTCATTACTCCCTTGATCTAGTAAGTAAGAAGAAGGAGAATTCTAACATTTGCAACCGTTAAGAAATAATTAAAACAAAGGGAAAAGAAATACATGCATAAACCCCGTTCAAGATTCACTATGTATTTTTACCTGTGTGTTAATTCATCATGATTCCCACAACCCTAGTTATGGTTTTAGCTACTCATGCTTGAAGAATCACAATTATAAATTAGAGAAGAAATCATAATTGCAACTTACAAATATTTGTAGAAAAAACCACACGTATTGAATAAATCAACAAGAACCGAAGATCAATACTCCAATGTTGTTTGAATTCTCAAAATCAAGATCAAAATTATAAAACTTATTTCTTGAAACTTTATGTTAATCAACAACTCCAACAATATAGTGAAAAGTCATAAAAATTACATAAACTGTAAATTAAAGCTAAACAAAATATTTATAAACATGAAACAAATTCTTTCCTAAATCAACTTGGATTCTGGTGTCGGCAGGTACACGGTCCGTCGGATTCTTCAATGGCCCGTTAGAGTGTTCGTTGGTTCCATCGTTGTTCCCCTCAGACTTGTCTTTTTTCGACGTATGGCTTCAGTCAATGGCTCGTTTTAAGATCCTTTGAGACATTGGTCTAGTCCGTTGTTTCCTGGCCTCTTGAACATGTTTTCTGATCCTAGAGGTAGGGTGCTCAGGATGACCCGTACTTCGATGCCACGGCCCATTCTGTCTGTCCGTTGGATGATGCCTTCTCTAATCACTCTTCTCTGATTCTTTCCAAGGCCGGACAAGACTGTCCGTTATAAGTTCCTACGATCCATAAGATCCATCCGTTGAATGAGACCCATATTGACACCCTTTCTGATTCAACCAGCGACCGAACAGGATGGTTTGTCGTATGCTCTTACTATTCATGGGTTTCAGCCATTGCTTGGCACTCTGCTTAACCACTTCTCTGAATTTGCTGCAACGATTGATTAAGACAGCCCATGGTAAGGACCAACCGTCCGTTGTAAGGCTCGTTTGAGGCATTTTTTCCCATTTTCTATTATTTTCTCAATTTCAAGTCTCATGGACTATTTTACCTGCAAAACTATCAAAACGCATCATATCCACATAAATATACCTAAAGTCATGCACATTCGCAGAGTTTTAAGCGTGCTTGTGCCGTAAATTCATGGCACATCAACACCCTCAACTTAGCATGTTTGCATGTCCTTAGGAAAACAAAATAAAATCAACCCATGGCGACTCTTAACTAGAGGAAACCTAGGAGATGCATAGCAGTCCAAGCTCACAAAACATACAAAATGTTCACTCAATCAAACTCCCTCCTACCGGGTTAAAACAGAACTTGGTGTGACGAGTCAACACTTCTCAACATGACAAAATAGGATCAAAGGATGACATCTTATTATCACTACACAACCAAGCACACACAACTAACATTTCCCCTAGGTAGCTAGCAGTCAACCCATGCAATCACGTGCCCTCACCGCAAAGAAGTCCCCCACACACATATATATGATCATGACAATATTTTATCTTGGGACTGGTCAAGAACTCATTCACTCTCACAAAGAAATTCTAACTGTGCACATACAATACCATAAGCTTGCCTTTACTTTCAATACCTTGGTTTTCAGATGGTTGAATTAGGATCACTATAGGACTTTTTTTAGATTGTAATGTAGGCTCGTGGTTGGGTATGGTAAATATGGGAATAGTAGCTTAACACTCCTTGGCACTACACTAACTTTGGCTCCACTTAACCTCTTTTTTCACTTCTCTCCCTTTTTCCCTTGATTTTTTGTTCTTTTACTTTCTTTTGCAACTAGGGGTGTAGTTTTCCTTCTTTCAAGCATTTGTTTTATTTTTTTATTTTTTTATTTTTTCTCTTTTTTGTTTTTTTAAATTCAATTTGAAACTTTATTATGAACACCGCACCCGCCTTTTTTTTTTGCATTACTCAATTTCTTTTTCACTCTACTCTTCTTATTCACCCCTATAGTAGCCACCCTCAACTTAGGCAATATGCCTGAGTTGAGGTTCACAATGTCCAAGGAGGGACCAGGGCCAAAACAGGTTCATCATAATCAAACCAGGAAGGTGAGTTGGCTATACAACAAAAAGAAAGGTCAATTTTAGCTCAAAATCGAGATCAAGGGATATTTATTTTCAGTTGGTAGGTCTTTTAAGGATAAAGTGGACTATTCATCAAAACTGACCTATGATCCTTTTTAATCTCCCATCCTATACCTCGGTATGACCAGCCAGGAAAGTTCTAGATTGACACACACAGCCGAACTAACTCTATGCCTTACTCACACAAGCACTTGATTTCATGGCTAAGTTCCAACCACCAGGTTCATGCACAACTTAGGCATTAATTATCCAGTGATATCTATGATGCCATACAAAGATCCACACTGGTCATGCCTCATAGCACAAGTATATTCTCACAAAAGCATTAAATTTAGGAGGGGTGTCATTTTAACATAAATCACAAAATAAGTTCATCATATTCTTTGTTTGACTGCTCTTACGCCTTCTATTTTTCTTCCAGTTAACCAGAAAAAAAATAAAACAACAACCCTAAACATGCCGGTTCTACTAGATAAAGAACACCCGAGGGAAAAGACATCTGGCAAGAAAAACCCTTGATTTATGTTCCACAAAAATAAAGTACTACCCTACCCCCATAAAAAAATCATGTGGCATCCTCAACGCATTCAAAAAGTAAAACATGAGAATAGGGACATACCTGGGTGTCTTAGACACCGGTGGCCTGGTCAATGGGGGCTACAGATGCAACCCCAGAATCCTCAGTAGCTAGAGTCTCAGTCACGACTCCAGCCTGTGTAGCAATGGCACCGGTTGTGGCCTGTGCATTCTCTGAGGCTGTCCATACGGGGGAATTAACTGTTCTCCCACTCTCCTTGAGCACACGCGCACATTATAGTTGCTGGCACCTTTCACCCACTCCAGTATCTCTCTCTCATGCGCATCAACGGTGTGTCGGCTTTCTTTGAGGGCAACTTTTTTAATGCCCTCTTTTCCTTTTTTTTGTTTTCTTCTTTCCTCTTCCTCCGCTCCCTCGGCGACCCTCTTCTTTTTGCCTTTTTCACGCGGGGCTGGCTAGAGGTCAAAGAACTGAGAAATATCTACATCCGGGTCCTCTATCACTGATAAAGACAACGGTGTTAAAAATGGAGTAGGTCTAGATGAAAACTCTAGCACGGAGGCTCTCAATGCTTCTAGCTCTCTCTCTATCGTGTCCTAGTCCCGAGTCTGAGCATCAGACTGAAACTGGTTGAGGCGATACCTCAAAACCATCCAATCTCATGTGTAACCCCTGTGCTTCATCTTCTATTTCTTTTTTAACCCACAACTTAACTTTCTTAAGAAACATGTCAATCTTTTTCTCCGCAATTGTCAGTATCTTAGCCATTTTTCTCATGTCACTCTCTGGAACCAGCAAGTATCCAGTGGGAATGGACTGGCTATGCTACCTGATGGAGTAGGAGTGGTCACTGCGGCATCATCGACTCGAGTGGAAGGAAACTCGATGGACTGCTCAACCTGGCCGTGTCACCCTGCTCATCTCCTCTTGATGCACTCTCACTCAATATGGGTCCACCAAATGGAACTCAGACCCTGACCACTGAATTCAGATCATCCTTAATCAATGCAATGTCTGTCGGCCTGATGTTTGTAATCATATGATCAATATCTAGGAAGACAGGTACTCCAAACTCCATGCATAGCTGATAAACCAGGATCAAGAACAGAAGTGTAGTGTGATCTTTGACCGCCCGCTCCCGAATCTCTATGGCAATAATCCGGGGAATGTTTAGCAGGTACTCAGACATAATGCATGCCACCAAAGTTGCTTTATCTGTTCTTAAAACATTATCATTCACTGTAGGCGCGAGTCGATGTCGGACAATGGACTACCATGACTTGGCCAAAAAATTTAGGGAAGCCTTGTAGATTGGTTTCCTGCCTGTGACCCATTGTACTCCTTCCTTATCCTCAACAATAATATTAACCATCCATTGAAAGTGCATCAATTTTTCCTCGGTGCTCAATTTTCTAATCCTCTTCATTGCCTCCATCTGTTGGTTATATTCAGTAGTTCGGGTCGGCACTGTATAGTCACCATCCATCAAGACCCTATGTCATGACCCGAACGTAGACCCGGATCGTAAAACGGGACAAGGAGCCCTGAGAAACTCCAAGTAGACCCATGGAATGAACATTCATCTAACTTCATAACACCTTAAGCGGAATACTGAGCATATTATATAGAGGAAACATAAACATAACATAACATAGCATGATAAGCGGAACGTACTAGAATTACATATCAGCGGAGTACTACAATTAGTTGAAAGCTTCTATCATACCAGATGGGTTTATGGGACAACATTCCCAACTAACTCGGGAAAACTAAAACAAAAGAAACATCATTGTCTGAACGTATGGCCCTTGGAACATGAGGACTCACAAAAAGGGCTGATAGCTAACTCTGAGAGGGACTACTGATTGGGATGAGCCTGAGAGCTGAGTCCTGTGTTATGAAATGATACAACATAGAAAGTATGAGGTCAGTACGTGAAATATACCGAGTATGATGGGTAATAAAAACGGAAATTTAAAAATATATAAATCTCATAAATGATCATAAGAGTAGGAGAACATGCTCATAACATAAATAGCATATGATAACATAAGGCTCAATGTTTTCAAAACATTCGTAATTCAATCTAATTACATTCATAAGAGAAATGATTTATTGAACATGTCTTGAGCCAATATACATAATCATAAACATGCATAAATCATGAGGAACAGTGGGAGATTCTCATAACCGACATACCCCATACTAGCACACATGGAGCCCGACCAGTAACCCTAGTCGGAAGGGTATTCATACCTTGCAAAGGGTAGAACCATGAAAGGCGTGATATCACCATGAAAAAGGGCCATTTGGGCCAGGGGAAAGTCACAAGGGAGGTCCCATCATGTCCTATGGTGGCACGTAGTTCTGAGATTCGGGGCAGAACCTAGGCCCCAAACCTACTCGGTGTTAAATACTACTTCCAAAACATATATAGTTCTCATAGTATAATATGTATGATATTCATGGTCTAGTTAAATCATGATAATCATAAACATGCTTGTAAATACGTGAACTAGCCATGAGGGTAAGACCCGTGGGTTGGCCAAAAATATAATTCGTAAATCATGGGATTCATGCATACTTGTAGATCATACATATACTTTGAAAATCATCAAATCATAATGGGTATTTGAATAAATCCATATTTTAAATCATAAATCATGATAGGTTTATGAATATCAATAATTGAAGTAAAGATTATAACTCTATTAATCATAGAACATGCATAATTGGGCTTAATTTAATAGAAATTGAAATGAATAATTTTATAATCAAAATAGTTGTAGAATCTGATCATAATTCAGAAAATATAATATAAATCACAAAAGAAAATAACCCATTGATAGATCATTAGAATTTCACCAGATTTAAGTTAAAACCCCTTAAGATTTTTGATCAAATTTCATGAATTAGGAGAGATTGGGCATGGATGTGAAAGAAAGAACCTATTCATAACCCTACATACCTGGGTAAGATCAATTCTCACCACTCCTTGAAAGCCCAAAGGGGGAATTGATGAAGAACACCTTGAAGACTAGCTTCATCACCTCTAAACTTTTCTAACTTTGCATGCATGAGAATGAATAGGCTAGGAGGGCTTAACCTATCTTAATACACTAAAAAAATAACTTAAAACAACGTAGTTTAGGATTTTAGAGCGTAGGAACGATGAAAATACCCTTAACAAAAAACCCTAAAAAATTTTCACTGGGTGAACTAACGGGCGTACCAACGAGTCATTGGAGGATATTGATCTTGGGCAGAATTATATGCCCAAGTGATACTCAAATGCTTCATTTCGTCTTGTTTATCTATCGTTATTTGTGCATTCTCATGTGATTTGT
>JACEIK010003820.1:88368-108668 GCA_018107945.1 Datura stramonium | reverse complement strand
AAAACTATAAGAAAGCCGTAAATGTTCGACAAAGCAGAAAACATAAATAAAGTTGGCCCAAACAAGGTCTTTGTTTTTTAAATGCCAAAAAAGGACACTCGTGCATCAATAGGGAAATTAAATAATCCAAAAATAAAATAAATTATCCAAAGACATATAGAAAAGGGAATTGTTCAACAAACAGCCCAACAATGGCAAAAAAATGAATTAAGCTAAGAGATATGGGGAGGGAGATATATTGTGACGCTGCCCAGCTAGTCACCTCGTCATTGTCGTTCCCAGGCTTATTGGACTCCTCGTCCTCGAACCCAATGAGGAAGGAGAACTATTGAGAATATTCCTTGGATACCTTGGGCATATTAAAATGAGGAAAGAGGGTCTTGAGGATCTTATTCACCCCCTTACATATGCCGACAAACAGCTTTTCCCATGACTATTGTTTCTTTTTCTCTACCTCTAGATTCTCCCAAAGCTCGACATGGGCCTGAGCTAGAGATGCAATGGCTCCCTATAAGGCCTCAAGGTCAGCAGCAGCTGCACAAGATGACGTGCCACCTTGGGATGGTTTGGAAAACCCACCAAACAACTCTCTCATGGCGTCCATCTCCTCCTCCATCCGCTTAAAGGGGCTAGAAGGTCCCGAAGGACTCGCCCCACTGCCACCCTGGCCCTCGTTGTCCTCATCATTGGTGTCAACCTTCATTTTCCTTCTACTCCTCCCAAATTCCCCCTTCACCCTTAAGGGATTGAAGGGCACATCACAAGAAATCATATCATCTCCCCTCTCCCTAGGCACTCTTGCCCATGTGCATAGCATAACAATGAGGGAGGGGAACGATAGGCTCGACACACTCTTGGCCACAAAGTATCTCAACACCTCCATAATTTATAACCCATGTTGATTGGTACCCGATCCAAAATACAAGCCACCACCATTGAAACGCCCCGTGAATGAGTGCCATGGGCTTAGTGAAAATAAAAATTCCTCAGGATAAATTTTGTTCTTATCTTGCCCGAAAGTGAAATAGTAAGGAAATAAAGTTGCCCAACAAGAATTGGCCTTGGATGTCGAGCGACAGCAGGTTGGCTAAAGAGTAACACGCATAGACGCGCATCGACAGGGAGCTACACACACGCTAGCACATAGGGCCGCGCGACGCTCATGCAGCCCGGCACATGGAGCTATGCGGATATAGGAGGGTTGGCGCAAGGGCCGGCGCATCGCGCCCGTACTCCACCGCAAGGAGAGATGCGCCATAGACCCTACCACCGCCTCTCTCTATATATAAGTTATGAGTTGTAATTTCATTTAAAAACATTTCCCCAAAAGAGCTCTTGACCTAGGTGATATTTCCCCTTGGAATTTCAGCAATTAGAAGGTAAATTGTGCTATCAAACTTCGTTTAGTTGCCAATTCTTCTTAGGTAATGATTCCCAAGCCTAGGAAGAACATATCTACGGAGTTGAATCTTTGAAATCGTCTCAGATAGCCAGATCTCTATGGAGTATAAGCCATAGAAATCATTCATATTTAAGTATAATGTGTCTACAAGTGATAATTAAGTATTTCTACTCTTTTAATTTATAAGAATTCATAAGATTTTGCCGAGTTGAACTCGTGTTGACTTATTGTCATTGTCGTGGGCTATGGTTGCTATCCTAATTATTGAATTATAATAGCCCTGTTCCCTTGGTGTAAAAGCTAGAATATAGAGGAATTACGAGTTCTTGATTGAAGCAGGATTGAGTGAGCAGAATTCGGCTATTGAGGTATGTTAAGGCTAATCTCTTTCGGCAAGTATTCTCGTTGTATAGTTGATACGACTGGTACCTTTGTAGTAGCTTATGATTATACATTTTGTGATTAGCTTTTACGAGATAAATTGAGGTTGCAACATAGTATCCTTGTCGGGAAAGAGTATATTCAATTTGTCTATCGCTAGAAGCGACATAGAGATTTCCCTGTTCACTTATTTACCATCTAGAGGGATTAATGATGTCTTGTTGTTGTACCAAGGTCGTAGAGGCTTGTAGTTAGCTTTTGTGCGTCCTTTGTTAGGTTGGACAGCTAGGTTGGGCAACATAGGGTGCATCTTGGTGATATAACTTTTTGTTTGACGTCTATATACACAGTAAAGCTCGCCTACAGGCCGTTGGCGTACCTTGACGCATACAAGGATAGAATCTTGATAATACAGTCTTACCTATGAGTCAATGGCACCAGGTTTGCCTAATGAACTGAGTGATAGCCTGCTAGGTGATCGACCTACTGTTAGTGACCGTATAGTTTCAGTTGACTTATAGCTTGTCGTATAGGTCGCTCAAGAAACCACCCTAGTTGTTAGAAGTTTGATAGACGATGTGATATCCTATGGAGGGATCTTATAAGTTGTTATACATGGGGATAATGCCTCTGACTATTCATACCGATGCCCATGTACATGTTGCCTAGAAAGGCTAAGTCTAAGTATACCTGCCTACGGGGCTACAGATTGCTCACAGGAGCTATATGCTATCTGGAAAAACTAGAATGACGCCTATGGAACTAGAACCTTAGTATTACTATTTTACATTCGGGTGAATAATTGTTGTGGCTTCCTGTAAGGCTATTGTGGAAAACTGCTTAGAATCATATTCAGGTATTAGCGGGCCTGTAGTCATTCTAGGCGAGTGAACCATATAGTTGGTCGCCTACGACCTTGTTGTGCGCTTATGAACTACTGTTGTACTAGTATGACATTCATATTATTGCTTAGGTCACCCCGGACCTCACCCTCCTTCTAAGCTAGCTGATTTTATAATTGCTTTCATGACTATTTGGCTAGTTGTGGACACATAGAATATGCATGTTGGTTGCTATTCAGATTGCTATAGGGGAAAGTAACAATTGTGTTAGGCCTAAGGAGCTATGTACACTTACTGAGAAATGTGTAGTATATAAGTTAGGCCTGTCAGATGCTATAGAAGTTGCTTAAGGAGCAGGATAATCATGAAGTGCCTATGGGTTGTACTGTGCTCACAGGGCAATATGAAGTTGTGAGCGACTATACTGAGGCCCGTAGAGCCATTTGAAGTCTAGTGCCCTTACCATCTTCCCTTATGCTTGAGTTGGCATCACTAACCCTCAGGAGCCTGATGTCGCCTAATTACTCCTCACAATTGAGATATAAAGCGGTCGATGTCAAATATAGAACCCAACAAAGGTTGAGGCCGATCCCACAGGGAATATGAAAAGAACTTGAGTTAATGCGAATAGTTGTTACTATCGGGTTACTTATTCCTAAGGGGGAAAGAAATATACTATGAAATATGAGTAAAAACTACTAAGTGCTTAAATCAAATTCGGTTGGTATTCAATTAACGACTTGACTAGAATTGTGTTCCCCAAGACTTCATAACCACAAGGCTTGTACACTAGTGATCTATTCCAGTGTTTAAAATGTAATATCGGTAAGTTAGGTTCACCTAAATGGTTGATCCCCTATCTAGATGATTATCACCACGCAACTTGGTGTGTATACGGGTGTACTCTTAATTAACCCTTACCCTTAATATCAAATTAGCTATCCCCGGACAAGGTCAAGCTATTAGATGAGTGTTGATAGCCTCGAATTCCCGTTGTTAACCCCTTTTCCCATTCACTACCTCCTTGGTCCGGTAAGTAAGAATAAGGCAAGTTCTAACATTTGCAACCGTTAAAAATCAATTAAAACGAAGGAAGAAACAATACATACATAAACCCCATTCAAGAATCACTAAATGTTTAACCTATGTGTGTTAATTCATCGTGGTTCCCACAACCCTAGTGATGGGTTTAGCTACTCATATTTTAATGATCGCAATCACAAAATATTGAATAAATCATAATAGCAACTTACAAATTATCGTAGAAGAACACCAAGTAATTGAATAAAACTCCAAACTTGATGAATAAATTCCAATGTTTCTTTTGATCCTAAAATTCAAGAACAAAATTTCAAACTTTGTTTCTTGAACCAAGAATAATCGTACAACGCCCAAAATCTATGTGAAAAATAGTAATAATAAACTGTACGTCGAAAATAAACCTAAACAGTATATTTATAGTTCCAAGAAAACCTTTTCCTAACTAAAACTGGAAACCAGGTCGTCAATGATCACGGGCTTGGTAACAATTTGTTAGGACCTTTGACGAGTCGTTCCTTGCTAAAATCAGTCATCCTCAGCATGGAACCTAGTTGTGGCAACGGGTCACCTAATGACTCGTTGTGCCTGGGCACGAGTTGTTAGGCCCCTCGTAGTCTAACCCCATTGACTTTCCAGTGTATCTCATGGTTGGTTCCAGTGATATGTCAACGAGTCGTTTAGTCAACTAACGACTCATTATGTATTCCGTCATCTCCACTGGTTACTTCTTCAATAATTTCTCTCCGTGTCTTCACGACTGACTTTACGATTCGTTACCAGATGTAATGAGTCGTTCCCTCAACCCGTCAGATACACTATTTTTGCATCTTCAAAACTCAATAGTTGCCCACGACTTCAGCAACAAGTCGTTCCAAGGGCCAATGACTCATGAAGTGCCTGGCAGTCACCTGTTCAGTTGTTTTAAGCATTAATTTGCCCAGTTCACTTCCGAACCTATTTTCCTGCAATATTAAACAAAAACACATCATACATATATAAATATACCTGGAATGTGCATAGTTTCTTAGTTTTAAGCGTCGAAAGTGTCGTAAAATTGTGGCACATCAACATCCTCAACTTAGAACTTTTGCATGTCCCCAGGCAAAAAATAAAAAATAAAACAAACTAAACTACACTACTTCGACACTTCAATCGAAAGAACTCTAGGGAACTTACGGCAGTCACATTTATTCATCAAATAGATTTTTCTAACCCCTCCTTCATCATACCAACTAAAATCACAATGCATATGCAAAATTTTCAACCATGACACAGAGGAATAAAAACATGGCAACACACTGTCACTTGCAACCGTGCACATAATTCTATAATACTGACCCGGACAATTTGCAAATGATTTTGTTGACCAAATGCTCTCACCACAAAGAAGTCCCATACTCACACATGTGTATATGATTATTTCGATATATTTCTCTTAGTACTAGGTAAGATTCACTCTCTCACACAAATAAATTCTAACTGCGTGCATGCAATACCATAGGTTTACCTTTACTTTCAATACCTCGATTTTCAGAAAAGTAACCAGGGTCACTATAGGACTTTCTAGGCTTGTAACATAGGCTCAGGTTTGGGTATGGGATATATGAAATTAGTAGCTTAACCCTCCTTGGCACTACACACTTCTTGACTCCACTTTTAGCCTTTTTTCTATTTTCTCCCTTTTTCCTTTACTTGCTTCTTCTTTTATTTGCATTTGCAACTACGGGTGCAGTTTCTCTTCATTCAAGCATTCATTGATGTCACATCTTTCTTTTCTTTTCTTTTCTTGCTCTTTGACGGTAATTTTTTTTCTTTATTTTCTTTTCATTATGCATACCGCACCCGCTCTTTCCTTTTCATTACCCAAATTTTCATTCCACCCTACTCTTTTTAATCACCTCTATAATAGCCACCCTCAACTTAGGCGATTTGTCTGAGTTGAGGTTCACAGTGTCCAAGGAGGGACCAGGCCAAAACAAGTTCATTCTTAATAAAAGCAGGAAGGCAAATTGGTGTAAACAAAAAGAAAGGTCGATTTAAGCTCAAACATTTGGATCAAGGGATTTTATTCTCTTTTGGTAGGTCTTTTAAGGCTAAAGTGGGATCATAAATCAAAAACGGCCTATGATCCTTTCCTAGTTTCCTATCCTCCATCTCGATACGACTGACCAGGAAAGTTCTAGATTGACACACACAACCGAATTTAGCTATTAGACCTCACTCACACATAGCACAAGTCAACATCATCACTTTTACTAACTGCTAGTTCAGGTACAGCCATACAATGGTAAACATGTTCACAGTTTCAATGCCATGCAAAGATTCACAAAGGTCAATACTAGTCAATTTTAACATACACGTATAAAAATTTAGGAGGGTAATCAACTTATAAATCAACATAAATCAACAATTTAAGTTTTTGACTGCCTTCAGTTCACCTAACTTTCTTCTGACTAACACAAACAAACACTAAAAAAGCATAAAACCCTAAACGTGCTAGTTCTACTAGATATAGAACACCTAAGGGAAAAGATATCCGGCAAGAAAAACCCTCAGGTTATGTTCAGCAAAAGAATGCACAGGTATCCCTCCCTACCCCCATCAAGAAAAGCATGTGTCGTCCTCGACGCAATATATCAGACAAAACTAGGAAAATAGGGAACATACTTGTCCGACCTAGGTGTCAGCTACCTGATCGGTGAAGGGTGTAGATATTCATCCAATGTTATATCCAACATTATTGGCTTGACCCGGTGTGTTTCCAGATCCAAAGGAGCTCGTGCCTTCTCCACTAGATCTCGCTGCCTCAGTTTCAGCTCTCTATCGAGCCTCCTCTCTCAAAACATGCATCGCTCTCTCCATCTTACTCCACTCTCATTTTGCTGATGGAGCAGAGAAGCATCTTATTCAAAGCTTGCCTCCTCACGAGGCCTCTTTCCCTTATCATGTGCCACCGGTTCCTCAGGGATAAAATCAAAACGGATGGTAACTCTTCTTCAAATTCATCATCTATCACAGGAAGCACCGGTGGAGGTACTGCAGCTTCCTGTCGTATGGCCAAATCCCGCACCTCGGCTCTGAGCGCTCCTAGCTCTGTATACCATTTTTCCAATTCAGGCCCCTGTAACTATGCAAGGCGCTCATCCATTCTTCTCTCGAAAGCGTCCAACCGACCATGCATAGAACTGGACAATTCCTCCAACTCTTTCGTCACCCAAGGCTTTACCTGCTCCATCAGAATGTTAACCTGTAGAACCGTGTGTGCCTGCTGCATTTCGGCCTTAGCTAGCCGCCTAGCCATATCAACCAAAAACTCTTGAGAAATCGTAACCAGGCTGGCTGTAGTGGCTCGTGGAGGAGCAAATGGTGGTCTAGGTGTTGCTGCGGTGGATGATGACTCGGGAACATCAACAAGTGTGGAGGTGTCCGTTGCATCTGTAACCTCAGGCTGGCTACCTATCTCCCTACCCTCAATAGGCTCAGTTGCCAACATAGTGAACTGTGTAGCATCGGTCGACATCCCACTGCCAAATTCCCTATTAATATGGTCGCTCCAACGGATGCAGTTGCCTGATTCCTTGCTCTCGATACCGGGTTTGTGTCATCTCGAATCAACCCAATATTTGTTATCTTCTATACCATTATTATCTGATCAACTAATGGAAGCTCCGGCCCCTTTGACTCTTGACAGAGTCTATCAATCAGACTGGGGAAGGGAATTGTCGTACCATCATTGATTGTCGGCTCTTTAATCTCCTCAGTAATGTACCTCGGGAAATTGATGGCATATCCCTCCATAATATTTGCTAGCAATGTCGCTCTATTAGGTGAGAGGATGTTATCATTGCTGGTTGGAACCAGCCTGTGCCATACCAGTGACCACCAAAATTTAGCCTGAAAGTTGAGTGTGGCCTTCTTTAAGACTCTATGTCGTGCAACCATTCAACCAGCGGACCTCTTGTAGCAATGATCTGAGACAGCCAAGTATATTGTCTAATGCGCTCCTGACTATTCAGCTTTTTGGTCTTGACTTTCTTTAACTCGTATAGCCTGTGGTTGAACTCGGCTATGTTCATTGGGGCAAGATAGTCTGACCCATACAGTAGCCTGGAGATCGTCCTCTCAGATATATCCATCGGAGTCTCTCGAACCATCACATGCGTCAAGGCAGGCCTCTTTTTCCAGTCTTGGCCCCCTAATGCCAAACGCTGAAGTGTGGCTGCATAGGTCTCATAGAACTCTCTGAATAAGCATAGGCTGTAGCTTCCTGATGGCTCGGTCAACCACCCGAACCTGTACTTGTTGAACACAGCTTGTAGCTCTAGAAGGTCTTTCAACCTCGTAGTGACCAGCCTCGGCTCCTCGTATATGCTCCTCTTTGGATTTCCTTTATCATTTGGAGCAATATATCTGTTATATATGGTCCTCATACCATGAACACACCATCTTCGTACGTTCCTTGGTTGCTCGTTTGATGTGCGAAGTCTCAGTCAATTCATCATCAGAGTCCCCTCACTGAGCATGTGACTCGTTAGCTATCTCTGTGTTTTGCCCAGTTGTGGAGGCCTCGGGAGAAAGTGCAGCTGTAGCCCTGGCATTATCATCAGTGCGGCTAGGCGGATCCCTCGCCAGTGGAGTAGGAGTATCGACCAGGGCTGTCGGATTTGAAGTTTGTTGATCCCTAGCCTTGGTTGATCTCCTCATTAACTACTCCTCTGATATGTCATATTCTTCCTCTGAGCTACTTGATTCTTCGGAGGAGGATGGCTCATCACGAGGTCTACGGTATGAAGGTTGACTGCGCTCAATTACTTGTTTCTTTGCCTGACCTTTCCTTGGTGTACCTCTTGGAGCCATTGTACCTGTGGAAACATTGTTAGTATATGAGATGAGATGACACAAAAAATATTTTTAAATTGCTGCTCAGTGGACCTAACGAGTGACTAAACGAATCGTTGCCACTAGCAACGACTTGTGAGGTCCCTCGTTGTCACAAACCATTCTTACTTCATGTTGGGCCAGTGTACTTAACAACTGGTCCCAACGAGTCTTTACCAAAGGCAACGAATTGTTAGGTCAGTCGTTAGGTACACTGTTCTCTTGATGTAATTTTCCACTCAGGACGAGCTACACAATGAGTCATTTGGTGATCTAACGACTCGTGATGTAGCTTGTGCTCAAGAGTTTCAGTTTACCCATCCTTCATTCATCTTCATCTACTAGCTACAGTTTTAATTCCATAAACACAGAATCATCAAATTCTCAAATCAACACATGTAAGTTCAAACACGATTCAAGTGTTCAATCTATCCAGGGTTTCGAAAAAAAATTTGTTCAATGGCTTACACCTAAATTTTCCATCAAATTCACAAGATCAGGTCAAATGCCAACTCATTATATGCAAAAACTAATGGAGAAGAGAATTCTCAAGCGATCACTCACAGTAATTTCTAGTTAGAACAGGACAAGTAGAACTTTTGCAATCTTGTGACACCTTGGTGGGTCGGTCGTGTGTGTGTGAGGATGTTGTGAGTGCACTGCGAGGATTTTTCGATGAGATTGAGAGATGAAGAAGAGGGAATTTTTGAAGTTGTAATGTTTCTTGGTTCAAACTCAAGTGGGAATTTGAAGAGTAAAATAAATCGAGTTTATATAATTTAAGTTAAATTTTACCCCTATTCTGGCATGGGTCGGGTCGAATTATAGTAACTTAAAACACATGACGACCCATGTAACGATTCATTACGTGAGTAAACGAATCATTATTCCCTTTCGTGTTATGACTGGAGTTCAACAAGCTTACCTGGGACCTAACGAGTCAAGAAACGACTCGTGTGTCACCCAATGAGTCCTGGTCCTTTGACTATTGTAGCTACATAACGGGTCACTTGACGACTCGTTTGGTCTCCCAACGATTCGTTGAGTGAGTCGTTATCACCTTCTCCATTTGATTCTTCCTTTTGTCCAGTGTACATGAAAGAGGACCTCACGATTCATTTCTTAAGGAGATGAATCGTTAAGACAATCGTTGCTCCCCTATTTTCTGCTATTTTCTTCACGATTGGACTGAACGAGTCATCAGGTCAATCAACGACTCATTCTAGGACATTTTTCACCAGCACTAAAGTTCCAGACTTTGGTTCCAACTTCAAATTTTCCATCTTAATCACCTGCACCCATTAACAAACGTAAACAATATATATTTCTTACATTTACAACTTGGGTGTGCTTTCCTTCTCGCGCGAAAGAAAAAAGATGTTTAGCTTTTTTGTNCCCATTAACAAACGTAAACAATATATATTTCTTACATTTACAACTTGGGTTGCTCCCATGTAGCGCCTGATTTAACATTGCGGCACGACACAATTCCCCCAAGTTACTCAGACTTCACCCAGGGTCCAAAGGTCTACCAGTTTGAGTTCTTCACTTCTCCCCATATAAGCTTTCACACGCTGACCATTCACTTTAAACCGCTTTCCTTCATGGTTTTCTAGTTCGACTGCCCCATGGGAGAATACTTGGACCACTCGAAAAGGTCCTATCCACTTAGACTTCAACTTACCAGGAAACAAACGAAGTCTAGAATTAAATAGTAACACCATATCACCTGGACTGAATTCTCTTTTCTCAATCTTCCGGTCATGTAGAATTTTCATCCTTAATTTGTAAATTTCAAAACTCTCATAGGCTTTCAACCGAAATTCATCAAGCTCATTTAACTGATCAAGCCTCAAGTTTACAGCTTCGTTCCAGTTTAAATTCAACTTCTTGAGCGCCCATATTGCTTTGTGCTCAAGTTCGATCGGAAGATGACATGCTTTACCATAAATAAGCCGATACGGATACATACATATAGGAGTCTTGAATGTGGTCCGATAAGCCCATAAAGCATCATCTAGCTTTCTTGCCTAATCTGTCCGCTTTGCATTCACAGTCTTCGCCAAGATAGTCTTTATTTCCCAGTTTGTGACTTCAACCTGCCCACTAGACTGCGGATGATAGGGTGTGGCCACCCTGTTTTTGACCCCATATTTTTTCAATAAAGAGAGAAACAACCGGTTACAGAAGTGCGAACCCCCATCAGTAATGATGGCTCTAGGAGTCCCGAATTTAGCAAATATATTCCGCTTCAAGAATGCTGTGACACTCTTCCCTTCATTGTTTGGAAGTGCAACTTCTTCCACCCATTTCAAAACATAGTCAACAGCAACAAGTATGTACTTCATCCTATTTGAGTTCACAAATGGTCCCATGAAATCAATGACCCATACATCAAATAGCTCAATGACCAGGATGGGAGTAAGAGGAAGCTCATGCCTCCGTGATATGCCTCCTTGCCTTTGACATGCATCACATGCCTTTGAGAAATCATGCGCATCCTAGTGAATGGTTGGCCAATAGTACCCACATTGCAGAATTTTGTGGGTTGTGCAAATCCCGTTGTGGTGGCCTCCAACAGGGGATGAGTGGCAGGCCTCCAATATACTCAGCATCTCCACCTCGGGCACGCATCTCCAAATAACCCCGTCAGCACATATGCGAAATAAGTAGGGCTCATCCCAGAAAAATTTCTATGCATCATACATAAACTTCTTCCTCTGGTGAAAAGATAAGTGCTCCGGTACAACATCACTCACCAGATAATTAGCAAAGTCTACAAACCATAGGATGAGATCTTGTGATGCCACTAGAACCTGCTCGTCTGGAAATACATCATCTATGTCATGCTCATCTCTAAGTACTGCATCAGGTTCCAATCTGGATAAGTGATCCGCAATTTGATTTTTCATCCCTTTCCAGTCTTTTACCTCAAACTCGAACTCTTGTAGCAGCAGAACCCATCGAATCAACCATGGATTGGCATCCTTCTTTTTCGTCAGATATCTCAAAGTTGCATGGTCTGTATAGACTATCACCTTAGTTCCAAGCAAGTATGCGCGAAACTTCTCAAATGCAAAAACTACAGCCAACAGCTCCTGTTCTATTACGTTATAATTTTTCTGAGTTGCATTAAGATCCTTGCTAGCATAATAAATCGGATGACAAATCTTTTCATGCCTTTGACCCAACACAGCTCTTAGGGCCACACCGCTAGCATCACACATAACCTCAAAAGGCAAAGACCAGTTAGGTGCCACTATAATGAGGAAGTGGTCAATCTCTCTTTAAGACATTCAAATGCCTTCAGACATGCCTCATCAAAACAAACTTCACCTCCTTCTCAAGTAGTTTTCACAATGGATGTGCAATTTTGGATAAGTCCTTGATGAATCTTTTATAAAAACCTGCATGACCCAAAAAGCTTCGAACACCTTTCACATAAATTGGAGGGGGAAGACTAGAAATTACCTCAATCTTGGCCCAGTCTACCTCAATACCCTTACCAGAAATCTTATGGTCTAGCACTATACCTTCCTTGACCATGAAATGGAACTTTTCCCAGTTAAGCACCAAGTTTGTCTCTTCACATCTCTGAAGCACCTTGCTCAAATGAGCCAAACACTCCTCGAATGAATCACCCACCATCGAAAAATCATCCATAAAGACTTCAATGATGTCTTCCACCATGTCAGAAAATATGGACATCATGCAACACTGAAAAGTGGTGGGTGCATTACATAACCCGAACGACATCCTCTTTAAAAAATATACCATATGGACAAGTGAACGTGGTCTTATCTTGGTCTTCAGGGGCTACAAAAATATGATTGTACCCTGAATAACCATCAAGGAAACAATACCATCCTCTTCTTGCAATTCTGTCTAACATCTGGTCCATGAATGGCATCAGAAAGTGATCTTTTTACGTCCAACGGTTCATCTTTCTGTAATCCATGCATACTCTCCAACTGGTGACTGGTCTTAGAGGAATGAGCTCATTGTTAGCATTTGGGACCATCGTGATTCCTCCCTTTTTTGGTACACACTGGCTCGGGCTCACCCATTTGTTGTCTGCAATAGGATAAACCACACCTGCATACAACCACTTTATGATTTCCTTATTGACCACCTCTTGCATAGATGGGTTCAACCCACGCTAATGTTCAATACTCGGAATACAATATGGCTCTAGCTGGATCTTGTGAGTGCAAATACCGGCTGAGATTCCAATAATATCTGCAATGGTCCACCCAATGGCTTTTTTGTATCTCTTCAAGACGGAGACCAAAACATCCACTTGCCATTCCTCCAAGTCAGCTGCAACAATGACCGTTAAAGTGTTACAAGCTCCCAAAAATACATACTGTAAATGAGATTGGAGTGCTTTGAGCTCCAACACCGGAGGCTCCTCAATAGATGGCTTGGCCGGTGGGGTCACCCGATTCTTCAAATCAAGATCGATCTTCTTTGGAGAATAAGTGTATGACCCCATTCCATCAAGTTCATTTACAATCTCTTCACCCCCATGAGTCTTCTCAGCACCAATATCCATCAAAACAGCTGCTAGGTCATCAAGTATCAATAACTCCTCCATGGGAAAAATTGGGAACTCCTCATCGAAATACCAATATCTCTGTTGTTCTGTACCTCTGTGTCATCTGGATCATTCTGCTTCAGCATCTAGACGTTGCTCTTCAGTAACCCTAGCTAACTCACGATCTTTGGCCCGAGTTTGCTCCTCAGCTAATATTCTCATTGTGGCTTGGTCCATGGTTTCCTACTCTTGGATGTTGGCCATTCTTATCAAGTTTCTTAATGTCTGCTCAAGTTCATGATCAATTTGAACCATGGGATTTCCTTGGCTCCTATTATCGGGCATGCACGAACCTAATACCATTTACAGACAAAAATAGAAATAAAAAAATAAAAAGGAAACAAGAACCAACAATAAAGCAAACACAATTAACAAAAACCTTAGCCGTATTCCCCGGCAATGGCGCCAAAATTTGACGTCTCCCAAATTATACCTCACAATTGAGATATAAAGTGGTCGATGTCAAATATAGAATCCAACAAAGGTTGAGGTCGATCCCACATGGAATATGAAAAGAACTTGAGTTAATGCGAATAGCTGTTACTATCGGGTTACTTATTTCCTAAGGGGGATAGAAATAGACTACAAAATATGAGTAAAAACTACTAAATGCTTAAGACAAATTCGGTTTGTATTCAATTAACGACTTGAATAGGATTGTGTTTCATAACCACAAGGCTTGTACACTAATGATCTATTCCGGTGTTTAACATGCAATATTGGTAAGTTAGGTTCACCTAAATGGTTGGTCCCCTATCTAGATACTAATTTCTCCTGACACATTACTAATTCTCCTGGCGTAAATCTACTTTATGTTAATAGATCAGTAAGGGTATTATCACCAAGGAACTTGGTCTGTATATGAGTGTACTCTTAATTAATCCTTACCCTTAATATCGGATTAGCTATCCACGGACAAGGTTAAGCTATTAGATGAGGGTTGATAGCCTCAAATTTCCATTGTTAATCCCTTTTCCCATTCACTACCTCTTTGGTCCGTTAAGTAAGAATAATGCAAGTTCTAACATTTGCAACCTTTAAAAATCAACTAAAATGAAGGAAGAAACAATACATACATACACCCCATTCAAGAATCACTAAATGTTTAACTTATGTGTGTTAATTCATCTTGGTTCCGACAACCCTAGTGATGGGTTTAGCTACTCATGTTTGAATGATCGCAATCACAAAATATTGAATTAATCATACTTACAACTTATAATTTATCGTAGAAGAAAACCAAGTAATTGAATAAAACTCCAAACTTGATGAATAAATTCCAATGTTGCTTTTGATCCTAAAATTCAAGAACAAAATTTCAAACTTTGTTTCTTGAACAAAGAATAATCGTACAACACCCAAAATCTATGTGAAAAATAGTAATAATAAATTGTACATCAAAAATAAACCTCCAAGAAAACCTTTTCCTAACTAAAACATGAAACCAGGTCGTCGGTGATCACGGGCTTGGTAATGATTCGTTAGGACCTTTGACGAGTTGTGCCTTGCTAAAATCAGTCGTCCTCAGCATCGAACCCAGTTGTAGCAACAGGCCACCTAACGACTCTTTGTGCCTGGGCACAAGTCGTTAGGCCCCTCATGGTCTAACTCCTTCGACTTTCCAGTGATCTGCCAATGAGTCATTTAGTCAACTAACAACTCGTTATGTCTTCCGTCATCTCCACAGGTTACTTCTTCAATAATTTCTCTCCCAGTCTTCACGACTGACTTCACGACTCATTACCATATGTAACGAGTCATTCCCTCAACCCGTCAGGTACACTATTTCTGCATCTTCAAAACTCAATAATTTCCCACGACTTCAGCAATAAGTCGTGCTAAGTGCCAACGACTCGTGAAGTGCCTGGCAGTCACCTGTTTAGTTGTTTTTAGCATTAATTTGCCCAGTTCACTTCCGAACTTGTTTTCCTGCAACATTAAACACATAACACATCATACCTATATAAACATACCCGGAATGTGCATAGTTTCTTAGTTTTAAGCATCCAAAGTGTTGTAAAATCGCGGAACATCAGATCCCAAATAGTTTAGCAACAGTTATAGGAGCCCATATGGCTCAGATATAGTTATTGGAGCTCAGGTGGCTTATATACAGTGATAGGAGCCCAGATGGCTCAAATACAGTCACTGGAGCCCAAGTGGCTCATAGAAAGTTACAGGAGCCCAGATGGATCAAATATAGTCACAGGAGCCCAGGTGGCTCATATATAGTTACAGGAGCCCAAATGGATCAGATACAGTCACAGGAGCCCAGACAACTCAAATACAGCTACAGGAGTCCAGATGGCTCAAATATAGTTACAGGAGCTCAGATGGATCAAACACAGTCCCAAGAGCCCAGAAGGCTCGGTTACAATCTCATAGGTCAAACATACCTTAGTTACATCTTACTTATGGGACTACAGTGATACAGATAAGAGAGTGTGAATTGCTTGCACTTGTCGGGGCTTATAGGGGCCTAGTTAAGTTATTTCGTGTTGTTTGTACCTTCCAGACTTATGGGGGTCAGGTTAGGTTCTTTTTTGTATATTTGTCTGCTAGTTATAGTTCATGTTATGAGATTATTCAAGGTTAACTTCTGGCCCTTACTACTGATTACTTTCAGTTCCTTATCAGCTTTTACTCAGTTATTATTACTGTCTTATATATTTGGTACATATTATACTGACGCCATGCATGGGGTGCTACCTACTTGCCTGTAGGTTCAGACAGACAGGTTTGGAGACCTCCTTAGTAGCGGTTCAGATCCAGCAGATCGGCCAACTCTTTTCTTCTAGGTTTGCCAGACATTAGAGGTTTGCCTATCTTTTATTGTTCAGTTTTGGGTAGGCCGGGGCCTTATCGCGACCAATATTTTACTCTTAGAGGCTTACAGACTATAGTTTGGGTTAGACCCATGTTGTTGGCCGTGTGGGGCCTAGTTGTATTATTTGTTAGCAGTCTTGCCGGCTTGTATATCTGTATTTTTCGCCTGCTTCCTTTTGTTATGATTTAGATAGCATGGTGGTCTTATCGGCCCGCATAGGATGACATTACTGCAACTGTTGGGTTAGCTGATTTAATGTAGGTGTTTATATAGCGGCCTTGTCGGCCTAAGGCTATGCTTTGAGTAGGGATATAGTTGTTTGTCTTCTTGATATGTGTTGGTGGCATGCATCAGAACTGTATGGTGTCCAGGCAGGTCAGCTCAGGGTCCAGTGTGGTATTAGGTGCCAGTTACACCCCCAAGGTGGGATGTGACAACCAAGGCCCGATCTTAGTTCATGTGACTGACATTGGTGGAGGGACGAATTCGTTGGGACATGAGGTTCAGCAACCTCTAAGCCTCCACCATGAAATAAGTTCCCTTGATACTAGTGTGGGTGATGCCCCAATTAGCCAAGGCCATCTTGTTCTCCACCAGGGTATTAACGAGCCACTTCCTATTGTCATCCATGACTCTAGCCCTGAGCTCGATCTCTGGGGATTGGAAAACTCCAGCACCTCATTGATGGAGGAAACAAAAATATTGAAGGTCACCCCTTGTACATAAATGACCGGGTCCGAGAGGGACCAGTCCACTGTGGGGAGGTGGGCATAGAACTCCCTCGGTGATTGCTCATTCATCGAGTAGGGCTGTGCAACCAGTGGCCCTCACCCTATCTCCTAGAGCCGAGTATCGAATTCTGTCACCTTCTCCACCACATCAGCCATGATGAGTCCCTGCTCATGAACAAATCCCTTCACCTCCTGCTCGATGTATCTTCGCTGACATTGGTCGTTAACGAGCTTGATATAGTTGAAAGGAGCACTTCTAGAAGACATGATGATATTGTATCCCTGTAAAGACACTATGTTAGTCGAATATGCAATCGGAGGAATAGGGGACTAAGTCAGAAAAATTAAAGCAGTCAAGCGAGCATTCCGCCAAAGGGTATTCGCTATAGCAGACAGATGACCGTTGTAGTGAAACCTCTATAGCGAGTGAGGGTCTACTATGATGGGTCCGCTGCAACAAAAGGAGTTCCACTATAGTGGAAGTAGTCTTCCCCAGTAAGAACCTCGACCCGAATAGTGGAAACCATTTTCCAAATCGCTTTCTCACTTATTTTAAACATAGATCGGGTAGGGGATCAACATGCATGACACCTACAACCTATTGTACAAAGATTTAACCCCAATACAAGCCTTAAGGAATCAAAAATCTTCAACCAAAACCCCGATTTAACTACCCTAAGTTTCAAGCCTAAAACCCCATGAAATTGGTGAATCTTTCGCAAGGAGCGATATGAGTAACTTGAAAAGGTAAATAGAGTAAGCCTATTTCAAAAGTCGGCTTCCACAATCAAAATGAAAAACTTTTTGTCCCTCCCCTCACCCATTTTCAATCAATATAGGCATGATATTCATGAGAATAATTAACCAACATTGAAGCATCAAAGAGTGAAGATTACCTGAGAAAATTAAGTAGAAACGTGAAGAGGTAGAGAGGATTTGCCAGAGATTAAGAGGTTGATAGGAAGAAAATAAGGAGAAACTGCTCCTCTTCTGCCTTAAAATACTGGGCGTTTCTCGCTACAGCGGCTAGCTTTTCACTGTAGCGAGACCGCTACAGGTAGAGTATCACCACCGCAGCAGACCGTCAGGTGTCCAGCACTACTAGCTACGCCCCGTGTTCTAATGATCAATACTATTCGAACAAGGGTATTGAGCCATCCCAAGCCCTTAATAAGGGAGGGTCCTATAAGAGGTGATGTTAGCATGAGAAATCATCTAAGAAGTGGTGAATACGAATAAAACCTATCAAAGAAGGACAATATTAAAGGCCCGGGAATAATCTAGTAAGTCCTAGTAAGGAAATCATGAGTAAATCTACGTAAGTGAAACTCCTTCTTGAGTTGGAGAGATGTGAAACATAATCTTAAATTTGTGCATAGTACTTGTATATCACACAGTGGCCTTCCTAGGATCCGGTAGAAGGGTTGGGTGCAAGGATTTTTAAAAATTTGGCTTTGTAAACAAGTGAGTGAAGTAATACGGAGATATAAAAAGGGGTAATCAAGGGTAAAACATAATTGAAAATTTTGACCCCGACGTCGTAAAAAATTATCACCCCTGCATCACTCGGAGCTGTTCGGGGATGAACAATTGTTTAATTGGTATTTGATGTAAGGAACCATCCGATTGTTATAGAACCATGACAACAAGAGCATAATAATTAAAAATTTATATTAGTATAATTTTATTTTCAAGATAAAAGGTATTCGTTGAGTGAGTACTGAGTAGGAAAAAGTTAAGAATAAAGAGGGCCCAGCCAAGAGAACCGCTGCAGCGGGCAGTTGTCTGCTATGGAGAAACTGTTGTAGCAAAGATAGGGTCGCTGCAATGATACAAACCATAATTTTGTGTTTCAATTACTTTGAAAATTAGTTCCTATTCTAACAAGGTTTGGTTATTAAAAACACCCTAGGAAAAAATTTTAGACATTCCACCAGAAGTTAAAAAGGTTGTCCCTAAAAAAACAAAACTCCATCTTCCTCCCTGAAGACTTTGTTCAAGAGTGCTAGAATCGGGGCAAAAATGAAACTTCGTTGATTTCATGGCAGCAACTTCATACCTAGATAGATTATGGCGTGCCTTGAGTTAGACTTTGATTAATGAATAGTATACATGTGTGGAAACACGAAGAATTGATGGGTCTATAATTGTACATATAAAAGGTCATAAACTGATTAAGTCTAACGTAATAGGGTAGATTATTATATGATAACATGACTATAAAGTCGATTTAATTATATTAATAAATAAATAAGGTGGAGGTTGCAAGACCTAGGTCATGTGTAGGGTGATGGGTATGTTCTTGATAGTATTTTCATTGTTGTTGTGAAGAGATGACTGGTAGTAAGGATTTTTTATATTAACAGTAAATTCATAAGAAATAAAGAATGGTGTATTAGTGTAGACCATTGGTTAGTTAATTATGAAATTCAAGCTAAGCTTGAGAAAGAATAAATATCATGTGTTTTGTGTAAGTTGCTGGTGAGATAATAATTATGATAAGAACGATGATACACCTCCAAGTAAGATTAATTTAAATGAAAATCGTGATATTAGTGTAATAATTCATAATGTATATGAGTAACGAATGGGTAAGTTCCTATATAGCCATAGTAGGATGATTAAACGGATAAATAATTGAGATCACATTGTTGTACATACTTTTTGTGAGAGTGATTATCATGACTTGACAATGTTGTGTGAACAATATTGTGCTAATTGTGAATACTATGAATATAATTTCTGATTTATTTCGTGTGATGACTCATTTGAGAGCATGTTAAAATATGTTGATGATTATTGGATAATACACTATTATCTTGATATGAGAGGCTCAAATCTAAGGTGAGCATCTGGATAAGTGGCTATGAGTGTGATGACTGAGTAATATACCATTACTATAAGTTGAGTGGCTAGTTCAAAGGTGAGCATCGAGGCGAGAAGATAATAATATGAGTGACTCGTGCTCGAGGTGAGCATTCGGGCGAGCAGTTATGATATGAGTGGATCGTGTCCAAAAGGAGCACCCTGAGAGCAAATAAGTGAGGACGGGTACCAAGTCGGTATAGTACATGAATTTCTAGAGTCCCTTGTAGGTGATGACTGAAAAGCAAATATAAAATCCTCTGGCATGTGTCTACAGATGTGTTACAGAAATGAGATTGATGTGTGACAGATATGTGATCAGGATCGATATTGTCACGCCCCACCTTGGGAGGCACGACTAGCACTTGGTGCCCTACTAGGACCTGAACTGCTGAGCTGACTGAGCCTAAGCACTTTTGGAGCAGGGATGACTCTAACTCTAGAATTAAGAAAACAACGGGCTATATAGCGGCTGTAAATACAATCCCCGGTAGACAAGGCCTATAGCCACCTGTGAAAATAAACAGCTAACTAGAGACAAACAATTATAGGGAGTCCTATGCAGGACGACAAGGCCACCATGATATCTAGTTATAACTGGAAAGTAAAAGCCGATGCTTGTTCGCTCCCGCATTAAGCGCGTCCGCAAGTGTACGGGTCGTGCAAGTAATATAGTGGCTCTTTTTAAGAACCGGAATGTCAAACCCATAGGGACTGGACCCATTCCTCTAACTAT
>JACEIK010003820.1:39868-51354 GCA_018107945.1 Datura stramonium | reverse complement strand
AGTCCAGTCCCTGTGGGATCGATACTTGGCTTACTTGAGCCACTTACTACTTGTTCGACCACGTGCACTTGCGTGTAGTCATCCAGACAACCGAACAGGAGGCACGCCGCACACCCTTCCCCCCCCTGGTCGGTGGCCTCAAGTATATATACTTAGTCCCTTGATTCCAATTCATTTTATAAATATTTCAAGAGAGAGAGAGCTCGGCCACACGAAGGGATTTTCTAAGTTTTCATTCAATTTTCATCAAATTACGCCGCTAAACTCCATCCAAACACAAATTTACCTTGGATAACGAGTTCTAGGCATAGGGAAAGCATCTCTGCGGAGTTATTTCATGAAAATTCTCTCGGTTTACAAGAATCCCGCTAAGTAAAGGTTGTCAGAATAACTTCAAATTGAGTCCTAAGCGGCCACTGGCAAGAGGTAAGCATTTCTCCCTTCTAAACTCTCGAGAAATTGTGAGTTTTCAATCCAATTAAACGGAGTTGAATTATAGTTATTACTATCAAAATATATCATTGAGTGTCGAGTCTTAGTATTGAAAATATTCCTATTCTCTCAGCGTAAGGGCTGCAGTTGAGTGGAATCGTCGGCTACAGGTTGAAACTAATCGGATAGACGAGAAGCGGCACTCGAGGTATGTTAAGGTTAATTCCTTTCGGCAAGTTACTCCTGTTGTTTTGTTGATAAGATCAATACCCTATAGTAGCGGGTTCCTATAGTGTTGTGGTTAGCTGATGCGAGAAGAATTGAGGTTATAGTATAGTATTCCTCATTGGGAGGTTTATACCCAGTTTTGATTATCTCTAGAGGCGACATAGAAGTTTTCTATTCAGTTGTTTACTGATTAAAAGGATTAGTAGGCGCCTTGTTACCATCTTGAGGCCATAGAGGCCTGAGGGTGGCTGCTAGTGTATATTGCTAAAATAGGCAACGTAAGGAGTAGTTGGCGACACAGTATATAGTTCTACGCCCTCACAGTTACAGAAGCCCAGACGACTCAGATACAGTTACAGGACCCCAGACGGCTCAGATATAGTTACAGGAGCCCAAACGGCTCGAATACAGTTACAGGAGCCCAAACGGCTTAGATAGAGTTATAGGAGCCCAGATGGCTCAAGCACGACTACAAGAGCCTTGATGGCTCAGATACAACTACAAGAGTCCAGACGGCTCAAACCTAGTTGCAGGAGCCTACCAGGCTCAGATACAGCTTTAGAGATCGAGTATACCTTAGTTACAGCATGCCTATGGACCTATAATAGTTCTAATAAGACGAGTGTGCATTGTTTGTACTTGTCGGGGCTTATGGGGGCCCAGTTAGGTTATTCTATGTTGGTTGTACCTTCCAAGCTTATGACAGCCCGGTTAGGTTCTTGTTTGTATATATTCTTGCTAGTAATATTCCAGATTGTGAGGCTATTCAGGTTTAATTCTTATCCTCCTGATTAATTACTTCCAGTCCTTCTATTGGCCTTATTCAACTTTCAATACTGCCTTACATATTTGGTACATATTGTACTGACCCCCATCTTTGGGGTGTTGCATTACTTGCCTATAGGTGTGGATAGACGTGGTTCAGGACCTTCCTAGCTGCCAGCCAGAGTTAGCAGTCTAGTCAACTCCTTTTCTCCAAAGTTGATAGTTAGAGAAGGTTTGTTATTGTGTTGTACAGCTTTTGGGTAGGTCGGGGGTCTGTCCCAATCATTATTCCACACTTAGAGGCTTGTAAGCTACAGTTTTTTAGTTGATAGTTATTGTTGGCCATATGGGGCATATGTCTGTTATATTTTTGCATGTTGGCCATGTGGGTCCTAGTTTAGCTAGTCGGTTAGCATCCTAGTCGGCGTTAGTGTGAATACGATCTCTTGTTTTCATTCTGTTATAACTAGATAGCATGATGGTCTTGTCAGCCTGCATAAGATTGCTTTTATCGCCTTGTTTGTTGGGTTAGTTGTTTTCCTTTACAGGTATTGTGTGGCCTTGTCGGCCTGAGGCTGTGTTTATCTAGAGTGGTATCTCACTGATGGCTCGGGCCCCCCCGGAAGAAGGCCTTTTTCTAGCTCATTGTTTTCTTGATTTTAAGTTACTGGCAAGCATGAGAGGTGTCTATACCCAGTCAGGTTAGCCTAGACCCCAGTGTGGCACTAGGTTCCAGTCATGCCCCCCAGGGTGGGGCGTGCCAAACTTGTTATCAAAGAAACATTGTATCCCAGGGAGTCTGCAAGTCGTGTCAAGTAGAGTCTTCTTTATGGGTGTGTTGTGCACCACATTCTATAGGCAGGAGGCTACGAGGCATAATAGTGTGGTTACCCTCCTTCCTCCTCCAGTTGTGCTATAGAGCCATGTTGTATAGGATAACTCCCTAAGCTTACATTATTCTGCTTATCTATAAAGAAGATGTCTAATGCACGACAGACCACAACTAGTCGGGAATTGGACACTGCAGTGGGAGAGGGCACAAGTAGGGAGCCCCAGTCAGAGCCGGCCTGATCTGAGGGCGACAAGGAGACTTGATCCCGATCTCCCAAGCATTCTCTGCCACGCCAGTGGCTGATATACCCGTACAACCCCCAGCCATCCCTATTCCATTGGATCAGGAGATTAGGAGCTCAGTTTAGATGTTGGTTCAGATGATGGCTGCCCAGCGTCAACCTCAACCAGTAGTACCAGCTGTTGTCGTGCCCACTAAGGGGCTCGGGAGTTTGAGAGTCTGCGAGTTCCTTGGTTTGAGCCCTCCATAGTTTACAGGAACAGACCATAGAGATGGCCCTCAAAACTTCATAGACCAGCTACAGAGGAAATTTAGGGTTATGCATGCTTCCTCGCCAAAATCAGTTGAATTAGCAATGTTCCAGCTATGAGAGATAGCAGTTTTATGGTATGAAAGTTGGGAAAGGACCCGAGGCAGAGATGCACCTCCACCTACATAACCTAGCTTCTCCGAAGCCTTCATAGACCACTATTTGCCCCTAGAGATCCAGCAGGCCAGAGTAGAGAAATTTTTACATCTGGAGTAGGGAAGAATGGGTGTAAGAGAATATGCGTTGAGGTTTGATTCCTTGGCCAGATATGCGCCAACATTTGTTGATACTATGCTAGCCAGGGTACATTGGTTTATTAGGGGACTTGCACTAGAATATATGAAATCTTGTATCACAGCCACATTGTGAGAGGATATGGACATCTCACGGATTTAGGCCCTTTCTCATAATATAGAGGAAATTAGTCAGCGTCAGTACGCGATTGATAGGACAAGTCAGGAGCAACGTTGGAGGGCTAGACTTACAGACTTTCAAATAGATTTTTAGGGTGGGCTGAGGCCTCGTTTATCAGGTAGGCCACCTAGGCCCCAATTTTAGCAGCAGCAGGTTAGCAAATCATATTGTCATGGACAATCAGATCCCGACAAAAGTTCACAAGCGTCAGGCTCACAACAGCAGAGGGGTCCAGATCAGATAGGACCAGCTATACCATATTGCAGTACCTGTAATAGGAGACATCCGGGGAGATGTAGATACGGCTCCACCGCCTGCTATTCCTATGGAAAGGAGGGATACATGATGAGGGATTGTCCGACTAGACACCAGGGTGGTCGGGAGCAGCAGAATAGGTCCTCAGCAGGTTCATATGCTCTAGCACCTTTTGCAGGGCGCAGGCCCTCCGCTCCAACCGACAGAGTCCGGGGTAGATTAGGGGAATGTAGTTTAGGCAGTGGTCAAGATCTCACTTATGCTCTACTAGGATAACAGGAGTCAGAGTTTTCACCATATGTTATGACAAGTATGTTGGATGTTTGCTCTCACTCGGTTTATGCTCTGATAGATCCAGGTTCCACTTTGTCTTATGTTACTCCATTAGTAGCCCAAAAGTTTGGTATAACAGCAGAATTGCTTCAGCGACCCTTCTCGGTGTCTACACCCGTTTAAACTCTATTGTTGCTAAGAGAATTTACCAGGGTTGTACAGTAGAGATTGCTGGTCGCTAGACTTTAGCAGATTTAGTGGAGCAGGAAATGATTGATTTTGATGTAATTATGGGTATGGATTGGCTGGCACTATGTTATTCCAATGTGGAGTGTTGGACCTGGACCGTTCGATTTCACTTTCCAGGGGAGGTAGTGCAAGAATGGAAAGGCAATGTAGCTACACCAAAAGGTAGGTTCATATCCTATCTTCGGGCGAGAAAGTTGATGGCGAAGGGTTGTATGTACCATATTATTAGGGTTCGGGATATGCAAGCAGAACCCCCGACTCTTTAGTCCATCCCAATGGTTAGTGAGCTTTCATATGTGTTCCCAGATGAGCTCTCGGGTATTTTCCCAGAGCGTGAGATTGATTTTTCTATCGACTTACTACTAGGTACACAACCTATATCTATCCCTCCATATCGAATGGCTCCTGCCAAGTTGAAATAGCTGAAAGAACAGTTGAAAGACTTATTAGATAAGGGTTTTATCAGATCTAGTACTTCACCATGGGCTGCGCCAGTTCTATTTTTGAGAAAGAAAGATGGCTCCATACGCATGTGATTATCAATAGTTGAATAAAGTTACTATTAAGAATAAATATCCCCTTCCAAGGATATATGATTTTTTTGATCAGTTGTAAGGGGAGAAATACTTCTCCAAAATTGTCTTAAGATAAGGCTATCACCAGGTGCAAGTCCGGGAAAAAGATATTTCGAAAATAGCTTTTAGGGCCAAGTATGGACATTTTGAATTCTTGGTTATGCCCTTTGGGTTGACGAATTCCCCAGCAGTGTTCATGGATCTGATGAACAGTATCTTCAGGCCATACCTAGATTTGTTTGTGATAGGGTTCATTGATGATATTCTAGTATATTCCCGCTCGGAGGTTGAACATAGAAATCACTTGTGAACGATACTTCAGATCCTCAGATACCGCCAGTTATATGCGACGTTCTCAAAATGTGAGTTCTGGTTGAATTCCATAGCCTTCTTAGGCCATATTATATCAGATGCAGGCATCCAGGTAGACTCATAGAAAATCGAGGCACTTAAGACATGACCTAGACCTACAACTTCAATGGAGGTTTATAGCTTCCTGGAGTTAACTGGGTATTACAGGAGGTTATTGGAAGGATTTTCTACCCTATCAGCACCCTTAACTAAATTGACTCAGAAAGCAGTCAAATTCCCCTGGACCGAGGCTTATGAGCAGAGTTTCCAGGAGTTGAAAAATAGGTTGACATCTGCACCAGTATTGGCCTTATCGGAGGGTTCAGAGGGCTATTCTCTATACTGTGATGCTTCTGGCATTGGGTTAGGGTGTGTTCTGATGTAGCACGACAAGGTGATTGCTTATGCTTCAAGGCAGCTAAGGAAACACGAAAAGAACTACTTTACCCATGATTTAGAATTAGCTGCAGTGGTTCATGCTTTAAAAATATGGAGGCATTATTTGTATGGCGTGCACGTGGATGTTTTTACTAATCATAAAAGCCTCCAGTACATCTTCACGTAGAAATAGTTGAATTTACGGCAGCGTCGTTGGCTAGAATTGCGGAAGGACTACAATGTGAACATCCCATACCATCCAAGGAAGGCTAATATTGTAGCCGATGCCCTTAGCCACAGATTTATGGGTAGTTTAGCGTATCTGATGCCAGAACAGCAAGAAATGGCTCGAGAGTTGCACCAGTTAGCTAGTCTAACAGTCCGGATAGTAGATTCAAAGGATAATGGGGTTGTAATTCATAATACGACAGTATCATCTCTTGTTGTAGAGGTGAAGGAGTTGAAGTATGAGGACCCTAATCTAGTACAGCTCAGAGACAAGGTTTAGTAGGGTGAATTATCGTCCTTTGAGTTGATAGAAGATAGGGTCTTGAGATCTAGAGGTCACTCTGTGTCCCAGACGTGGCAGGGCTTCGCCAGAAGATCATGGCAGAGGTACAATACTCTTGTTACTCCCTTCATCCGGGTTCGACGAAGATGTACCATGATATAAAAGAGATATACTAGTGGTCTGGAATGAAGAAAAATATAGCTGAGTTTGTGGCACAATGTCCTAATTGCCAGCAGGTAAAAGCTGAATGTTATACCCTGGAAGCTCAAAGATCAGACCCGAGAGTTGAAACAGAGAAAAAGTGGGAATTTCTATTGTAGCCTTAGGATGAGTCATCTCACAACTCATGAGGACAGCCCACGAGTCATCAGGTGACTCATGGGGAAGGAAACATAGTTGGGAAAGGGAAAGCTAGGCATTGTACCTGACGGGAGTCCCCACGAGTCGTTGTCAGCCTTAACGATTCATGGGGTGAGTCGTTCGTAGGATTGGAGTCCAAAGTTTGGAAATGAGACAATGTACTTAATGAGTGGTGACCATAAGTCTTGGTTACCCCGAACGAGTCGTGTAGTGACCCATTACGAGCCAGAAGAATAAAGGATGCAGTGCACTTGGCGAGCAGAGTGACGAGTAGTTGTCTGGGCCACGAGTCGTCAGGTCATCCGTTAGGACCACCTGGCAGTTATTTTCTGCGAAATTAGTAAAGGTCTTTTCATAATTCCTAAGTTCCTAGAGCCTAAACTAAGTCATTTTAGCCTATGAAAGGTGGGTTTTAGAGGGGGGAAACTATCCTAAGTCTTCATTCATGCATGCAAGAGAATAGAAGAGTGATAGAGAGGTAACCAAAGGGTGATTCAAGGTTTTCTTCTTCAATTTCTTTTTGGGCATTCAAGGAGATTAAGATTCATCCTCCATCAGGTATGTAGGGTTAGGAATGGGTGTTTCCATTAACACCCACGCCCATCCTCTATTGACTTATGAAAATCTATTCAAAAACCACATGGGGTTTTAATTCATTTTTTGTGAAATTCGAATGATTTGCTAATGGTCTTTATGATTTATGATCTACATCATATTTATTGGATTTGGATCAGATTTTACATTTAATTTTACTTATAAAACTATCGATTTCGATTTCTACTAAAATAAGCCTATTTAAGTATGAACTATGATGAATCGATTTATGATCTTCGCTTCAATTGATTTACAAGCCCAACATGAATTATGATTTAAATATGAACTTATTCAATTACCTTTCATGATTTGATGATTTTCAAGCTATATTTATGATCTCCAAGTATGCATGAAACCTATGATTCATAAATTATGTTTTGACCGACTCACGGTCCTTATGTCATGGCTAGTTCACGTACAAACAGTTATGTTTATGATTATCATGATTTAACTAGCCCATGAATTCATGCATGTTATACTATGAGCACTATATATGTTTTTGGAGTAGCATCGAACACCGAGTAGGTTCGGGGCCTAGGTTCTGCCCCGAATCTCATAAACTACGTGCCACCATAGGTATGTTGGGACCTCCTTTGTGAATTTACCCAGCCCAAATGGCCCTATTCATGGTGATATCACACTTTCATGGTCATAACCTTGGCAAGGTACGGACACCCTCCCGACTAGGGTTACAAGTCGGGCTTCATGTGTGCTCATATGTGGTATGTCAGTTAAGAGAATCTCCCGTTGTTCCATATGATTTATGCATGTCTATGATTATGTATATTGGCTCAAGTTAAGTTCAATACGACTTTCCTCTCATGATTATGATTTCGATTAAATTACGAACGCTTTGAAAATCTTGACCTTTTGATATATTATGTTATGATATTTATGATATGAGCATGACATCCCACTCTTATGATGTTTTATGAGCTTTTACATATTTTAGATGTCCGTTTTACTTACTTTGCATACTCGGTACATTTCACGTACTGGCCACATACTTTCTATGTTGTATCGTCTTATGATACAGGTTCTGGCTCTCAAGCTCATCATCATATCTAGATCATCTCAAAGATTGCCTTCAGCTTATTGGTGAATCCTCATGTTCCAAGGGCAGTTTGATAGACGATATGCTATTTTATGTTTCAGTATTTGTTCGGGTTAGTTGGGGTGTTGTCCCATCAACAATTTGTATGTAGTAGAGACTTTTAGACAGTATGTAGAACTCAGCTTGTATACATCTAGTACTTCCGAATATTAGCATATGCTATGATTATGTTTACGTTTCCTCTATGCCTTGTGATTATTATTCCGCTTATAATGAATGAAGTTTGATGTATGCTTATTCCATGGGTCGACTTGGGGCCTCTCGGGGTTCCTTGCCCCGTTGTTACGATTCAGGTCTACGTTTGGGTCGTGACAAACTTGGTATCGAGCAATAGGGTTTGAAGTGTCCTAGGGTGTCTGAAAGTCGCATCAAGTAGAGTCTTTTTCATGGGTGTGAAGCGCGCCACACTTATGACGAAGAGGCTACAAGATGTTTAGGAAATGTTCCCTTCTTTTATGATATATGTCGTGCGATGAAAAAAAATCCTTCTATCCCTCTAATTCATGCTATTCACGATTGCAGAATCATAGCTCCCAGGAGAGTGAACGGAAGGAGAAATGGGAATGGTGAAGGCCACGGAGATGGCAATGATCATGGGCATCAGCAGGCCCCACCTATTCAGGAGCCCCAAGCACCAGAGCTAGTTGCCCACGCTGAGTTTCAGGCGATATCCAAATGTTGGTACAGGCCTTGACCGCTGAGGTCAACCAGCAGGTTGTTGCACATATCCAACAAAATGGCAATGCGGCAGTGGCCCGGATTAGAGACTTCTTGAGGAAGAACCCTTCGGAGTTCCTTGGGTCCAAGGTGGATGAGGATCCGCACAATTTCATCGAGGAGATTCTAAAGATCACCCAGGTTATGGGGGTGACTAATGGAGATTGTGTAGATTTGTCCTCCTATCAGCTAAAGGGGGTGGCCCATATATGGTTCAAACAATGGAGAGATGCTAGAGCAGTGGGTGCAGGCCTTATCGGTTGGGAAGAGTTCCACACAACATTCTTGGATTGATTATTCCCTCGGGAGATGAGGGAGAAAAAGGCGGTCGAGTTTGTTTACTTGAAGTAGGGTGACATATCAGTTTAAGAGTATGCATTAGAGTTCATCTGACTATCTAAATATGCATCAGAGTTGGTGGAAGACCAAAGGACTCGAGTGAGTTGATTTTTGCACGGGGTGACGAACTACTTGGATAAGGATTGTAGGATTGCCATGTTGCATCGGGATATATATTTTCCCCGTATTGTGTTGCATGCTCAGCAAATGTAGTCAGTGTATCGGAGGTAGAGAGAGGACAAGAGGGCCTGGACCGACAATTATGGGACTTCTCAAGTCAGATCAGAGGGTGGACAGCGTCAGCAGTCTCAGCATAGGTCTATTGCTCCATCACCATCAACGGCCAATACACCATCTAGATTCTGAGGGGATCAGAGCAGAAGGGCTCCAGATTCGAGAGGCCATGGTAGCATGCAGATAGAGCGCACTTTCCCAGCTTGTGTGAAGTGCAGAAAAAATCATCCCCAAAAGTTCCTAGTCAATTTAGATGCTTGTTTCGCATGTGGCAAACCCGGACACAAACTATGGGATTGCCCTTCAGCCATATCAGGGATCAGTGGAGCCCGCTTCTCCAGCAGCAAGTTCTGCTGCTCCAGCAGAATGTCCCCCTCAGCAGGGTGCCTCGACTAGTTCAGCCGGCGGTCAGTGTCAAAATAGGTTTTATTCTTTAGCACCTCGTCAGGAGTAGGAGGTCTCCCCCGATGTGGTCACTGATATGTTGCGTGTCTTTTATATTGATGTTTATGCTTTGCTAGATCCGGGAGCTACCTTATCTTTTGTGACCCCTTACATTGTTAGTAGCTTTGGAGTTAGTCCTGAGGCTCTGTCGGAACCATTTTTGATTTCTATTCCTGTCGGTGATTTGGTTGTATCTAGGAGGGTAAATAGAGGATGCTCGGTCACTATATTGCATAAAGTCACCTCCGCCGACCTTTTAGAGTTAGCCATGACTGACTTTGATATTATTCTTGGCATGGATTGGTTGTATGCATGTTATGCTTTTGTAAATTGTAGAACCCGTGTGGTGGAATTTCGTTTTCCAAGTGAATCAGTCTTGGAGTGGAAGGGTAGTTCGGTTATACCAGCAGGTCGATATATTTCGTATCTTAAGGCCCAGAAGATGATTTCAAAGGGTTGTATGTACCATCTAGTCAGGGTTAAGGATGTTGAGTCCAAGACCCCGATTATCCAGTCAGTTCCGGTGGTGCGTGAGTATCTAGAGGTCTTTCCTGATGATTTGCCAGGTTGTCCTCCTGAGTGGGAGATTGATTTTGGTATTGACCTTCTACCCGATATGCAGCCTATATCTATCCCTCCTTACAGGATGGCTCCATCCGAGCTAAAATAGTTGAAGGACCTATTAGATAAGGGCTTTATCAGACCGAGCAAGTCTCTGTGGGGTGCACCAGTGTTATTTGTCCGAAAGAAGGATGGTTCGCTTCGGATGTGCATTGACTATCGGCAATTGAACAAGGTTAATGTTAAGAACAGGTATTCTTTACCCAGGATCGATGATTTGTTTGACCAGCTTCAGGGTGTCAAGTGTTTCTCCAAGATAGATCTCAGGTTTGGGTATCATCAGCTCAGAGTTCGGGAGAGTGATATCCCGAAGACAGCCTTCAAGACGCGGTATAGCCATTATGAGTTTGTAATTATGTCTTTTGGACTAGCGAATGCTCCTGCAGCTTTCATAGACTAATGAACAGGGTGTTCAAGCAATATCTGGATATGTTCGTGATTGTGTTCATTGATGGCATCCTTATATACTCTCAGAGCGAGGAGGAGCATGCCGCTCATTTGAGAGTAGTGCTTCAAACTCTCAAGGATCGCCAATTTTATGCAAAGTTCAGCAAGTGCGAGTCCTGGTTGAACTCGGTAGCATTTCTGGGCCATGTAGTATCAGGCGAGGGCATAAAAGTAGATTCTCAGAAAATTGAGGCGGTGAATAATTGGCCTAGACCGGTGAATCCCTCAGATATTTGGAGTTTCTTAAGTTTAGCTGGCTACTATCGAAGGTTTTTTTAGGGTTTCTCATCTATAGAAGCACCTCTGACCAAGTTGACTCAGAAAAAGGTGAAGTTCCAATGGTCAGAGGCTTGCGAGAAGAGCTTTCAAGAGTTGAAGACTCGACTCACTTTAGCACCGGTGTTGACCCTACCCGAGGGTAAAGATGGTTTTATGGTGTATTGTGATGCTTCGAGAATCGACCTCGGGTGTGTATTGATGCAGTGAGGGAAGGTGATAGCCTACGCCTCGAGAAAATTAAAGATCCATGAGAAGAATTACCTAACCCATGATCTAGAGTTGGCAGCGGTGGTATTTGCATTGAAGATATGGTTACATTACTTATATGGGGTCCACGTGGATGTGTTTACGGACCACAAGAGCTTATAATATGTGTTCATGCAGAAAGATCTCAATCTTCGGCAAAGGAGGTGGTTGGAGCTACTCAAGGACTACGGTATGAGTGTCCTCTCCATCCGGGTAAGGCTAATGTGGTAGCGGATGCACTTAGTAGGCTCTCTATGGAGAGTGTGTCCCATATGGAT
>JACEIK010003820.1:0-18127 GCA_018107945.1 Datura stramonium | reverse complement strand
CTTGGAACTCCACGACTACTCGGTGCTAGACACTACTCCCAAAAATATGCACAGTGCTCACATCATTTTTCAATGAAGCTGAAATCATAATCACGTGCATAGTCTAAAATATGAACATGGGGAGTATTGACTCCAAAACATATCATAAGCTGCATTAGGAATCTTGACTCCAAAACATATGATAAGCTGATATTATTAGCCTTGGTTGATCATGAAACATACGTAACAAATGTGGGCTTTCCCAAATCTTAAAATCATGCATACTTGAAATAGACTTCATAAGTCAAAATCATAAATTCATACATGGGTAATTTTTAAACATTCATTCATGCTATATATCTCATCATACTTGAAATCGTGAATCATAAACTTGACTTTTCATGAACTTGCATAATCGGTCATAATTTTCTAAAACATGAAATCATGAATTTATAATCAAAATAGGTATAAAATCTACCCACAAATCATAAAACATCTTTGAAACATAAATAAAATTGACCCATAAATAAATTATAGAGAATTTCATAAAAGTGGGTTAAAATCCTATAAGATCATAAATTTAAAGTGGGACTTGAATTCATGAACTTGAGGATAGATTTGGGCAAGAGAGAGAAAGGAAACTCTCATTTATATCTCTATATACCTGGGTAAACTTAATCTCAACTTGACTTTGGAGACCCAAGAGATTTGGGAAAGAATTGACAGGATTCAAGCTTGATCTTCAAAAGGAATTTATAAATTTTTCATGCGTAGGAGTTGAATGAATTAGAATATGTTAAATTTCCCTAATACACTCCTTTCAAGGATTAAAACGACATAGTTTTGAAATATCCCAAAATTTCCTAAGATCATACCCGAGAGTTGAAAGACAGAAAGCAGAAAAATCTACACCAGATCATAAAACGAGTCATCCAGTGACTCGTGGTGTGACCTGATGGGTCATTAAGTAACCCATCAGGTGGTTCCCAGTTTTGAGGAGATTTCAATTCTTAGGCAGTGGAAACGGATGGGATGACGAGTCATCGTGACTCCCAATGAATAGTAGTATGACCCGTCAAGTGGAAAAAGGGAGAGATTGCAGTGTTGGTAATGGGTTGACAGAATGAGTCATCGGCATCCCTAAAGACTCGTTAAGTTGGTCGTAGGGATGAGAAGGTTGGGAAATTGGAAATTTCCATTGGTGGTGACGAGGGGAAACAGCGAGTCATTAGAGGACCTAATGACTCGTTATGTCCCTCTTGGTGACTGGCAATATCATTTTTTTTTTTGCGAATCAGTAAGGGAATTTTCATAATTCCTAAGCACTTAAGCCCTAAACTACATCGTTTTGAGCTTTGTTAGGGGAGTTTTAAGGGGGTTTAACCTACTCTAAATCATTCCCCTCCCATGCATGCAAGACTAGAAAATTCTCCTTAAAGATCAAGCCTAAAATTCTTCAAATTCTTCCCATATCTCTTGGGCTTTCAAGGAAAAGTGTAGATTCAGTTTATCCAGGTATTTAAGGCTTTGAAAGAGGGTTCCTTTCACCCTGATTCTCAACTTCTCCTGAATTTCATAAATACAGTCTCAATCGAAGTTACGATCATAAATGGGTTTTAATCCAATTTTATAGAATTCTCTATCAATTGCTTATGGGTAAATCCCGTTTATGTTTTAAAGTATATTTAAACATTCACGGGCAGATTTTAAACATTTTTGATTAAAAATTCATGATTTCAAATTTTAGAAGATTATGCCCAATTGTGCAAGTTCATAAAAAAATCAAGTTTATGATTGATGATTTAAAGTATGATGAGATATCTAGTATGTATGAATATTTACAAATTACCCATGTATGAATTTGTGATTTTGATCAATGAATTATATTTCAAGTATACATGATTTTTAGATTTGGGTAAGCCGACACAAGACAAGTATGTCTTATGTTCTAGCCAAGGCTAATAAGATCAAATAATAGATATATATTTTGGAGTCAAGACTCCTCANTTATAAATGTTTTGGGAGTATTTTCTAGCATCGAGTAGGCTAGGGGTTCCAATGTAGGTATATTTTGGGGCCTGTCAAGAGAGAGTTTCCCCTACCCAAGGGCACACCGTGATATCACATCTTACTTATCCTTTATCCTGTAAAGTCTTAGGATGGCCCTCCTCCACATGGGCAAGATGTGGGATCATCATGCTCTCATACATGGTGGTTGTTGGTTATGACGAGTCTCCTATTGTTCCTCATAATTGCAGTTATGCATGTTTATGGCTTATGATATTATATTTTCAACTGGTTTGAACCAATAATCAGTTTATAAGATTTTTCTTATAATTTTAGTTATGGCAAGCCATGTGATTCTATTTTCAGCTTTGGGTCATCCGATTCAGTTTATGATTATTCAAGTTTTCAGATATCAGCATGCAGTCTTTACACTCATGATCTTATGATTTATGTTAGGTGCATGATTTCAATTATACTTACTCAGCCTGTTTTACTTACCTTATGTACTTAGTACATTCCAAGTACTGACTGCATACTCTATGCTTTATCATTTCAAGATACAGGTTCAGACGCTCAGACTAAGTCCCTCCATTAGCCAGTCTCCAGAGCCATAGGGTAGATGGTGCACAGCTGGGGTCATAGCAAACTTGGTATCAGAGCAAAGGTTTAGAATGTCCTAGGATGTCTAAAAGTTGCGTTGAGTAGAGTCTTTTCCATGGGTGTGAAGCGCGCCACACTTATGGGGGAGAGTCCACAAGATGTTTTAGGAAAATTTCCTTCTTTCATGATCTATGTCGTGCAATGAAGTACCTCTTTATCCTTCTAACTCGTGTTATACGCGTTTGAAGAATCATGCCTCCATGTTGAGTAAATGGTAAAAGGAACGGAAATGGGAATGTCCATGAAGATGGCAATGGAGATGGGCACCAGCAAGCCCCGCCAGCATCAGCAGGTCCTTTCCCCGAGAAGGTCTCTTATGCTGAATTTAGAGCGGCATTTCAAATGTTGGTCAGGCTTTGACCGCTCAAGTCACCAGTAGGCGGTGGCCCATGTCCCTTAGAATGGGAATGTAGCAGCGGCTCAAGTTTGGAATTTCTCAAGGTGAACCCACTTAAATTCCTTAGGTCAAGAGTGGATGAGGACCCACATGAGTTTCTTGAGGAGATAAAGAAGATCACTCAGATTATTAGGGTGACGGGAGAATAGAGTGCAAATTTAGCCTCCTATCAACTAAAGGGGGTTTCTTATATTTAGTACCGTTAATTGAGGGATGGTAGAGCAATGGGCGCTATTCCCATGAGCTGGGATAAGTTCATGACTGCCTTTTTAGATAGATTTTTTCCTAGGGAGTTGAGGGAAGCAAAGGTGGCGGAGTTCTTCAATTTGAGGCAGAATAATATAGCTGTGCAAGAGTATGCCTTGGAGTTCACCCAGCTTTCCAAGTATGCACCAGAGATATTGCGGATTAGAGAGCCCGTATGAACAGATTTGTGTATGGAGTTCAAATCTCTGGACAAGGAGTGTAGAACCGCAATGCTGCATAGTGATTTAGACTTCTCTCAATTGGTTATATACACCCAACAGATAGAGGAGGATCAGGTGAAGGAAAGGGAGAGAGAGGCCAAGAGGGCCAGGACAGGCAGCTTTGGATTTTCCCAGCAAAGGTCTAGTGGCGGATATCATCAGCAGTCCCACCAGAGACCATCAGCCCCAGCACCGTCACCAGCTAGTGTGCCATCTAGATCTAGGCGTGATTAGAGAGGAAGGACATCAGACTCTAGAGGTCAAGGGAGCAGGTAACGAGAGCCCAACATGCTACTTTGCAACAAGTGTGGCAGAAAGCACCCCGGAGAGTGCCTAGCGGGGTCAGGTGCGTGTTTCAGGTGTGGGAAGCCCAGACATCTGCTTAGAGACTGCCCTTTAGCAGGACAGGGCCATAGTAGATGTCTTGACCCAGCCACCAGTTTAGTAGCTCCACTTGTACGCTCAGCTCAGCAGGGTGCATCCACTAGTGCAAGTGGTGGTTAGTGTCAGAATAGATTTTATGCCCTTTTAACTCATCAGGCGAAGAAGGTCACTCCAAATGTGGGTATGTTGCGAGTATTTCATCTTGATGTATATGCATTGTTAGATCTAGGGGCTACTTTATATTTTATGACGTATCATGTTGCTATTAGTTTCAGAGTCAGTCCCCAAATCCTATCAGAATCCTTCTTAGTCTCTACTCCGATTGGTGACTCAGTTATAGCTCGACCGATTATACAGAAATTGCCCTGTCACAATTCTTTAGAAAGTCAGCACAACAGATTTAGTAGAGTTATACATGACTGATTTCAATGTTATCTTTGGTATGGATTGGTTACATGCATGTTATGCCTCAGTAAATTATAGAACCCATATGGTAGAATTTCGGTTTCTGGGTGAGCCAGTCCTAGAATAGAAGGGTAGTTCAGCTGTGCCTGTAGGTCGCTTTGTTTCCTACCTTAAATCCAAAAAGATGATTTCTAATGGTTGCATGTACCATCTAGTTCGAGTTAAGTATGCTACATCCGAGACCCCGACTCTCCAGTCTATATCTATTGTATGTGAGTATTCGGAGGTTTTCCCAGATGATCTATCAGGGGTCCCTCCCGAGCGGGAGATTAACTTTGGTATTGACCTTCTTACCGATACGCAGCCTATATCTATTCCTCCTTACAAAATGGCTCCAGCTGAGCTAAAGGAGTTGAAAGAGTAGTTGAAGTATCTTCTAGATAAGGGCTTCATCAGACCTAGAAAGTCCCCGTGGGGTGCACCAGTTCTCTTTATTCGAAAGAAGGATGGGTCTCTTCGTACGTGCATTGACTATCGGCAATTGAACAAGGTTAAAATCAAGAACAAGTATCCCTTCCCCATAATTGATAACTTATTTGACCAACTTCAGGGTGCTAAATGCTTCTCAAAAATAGACCTCAGATCCTGCTATCACCAACTTAGAGTTAGAGTAAGTGACATCCCAAAAACAGTATTCAGGATTCGGTATGGTCACTATGAGTTTGTAGTTATATCTTTTGTACTAACGAATGCTCCTGCAACTTTTATGGATTTGATGAACAGGGTGTTCAATAAGTAATTAGACATGTTTGTGATTGTGTTCGTAGATGACATCCTCATATACTCTCGGAGCGAGGAGGAACATGCCGCTTATTTAAGGATTGGGCTACCGACTCTCAGGGATCACCAGTTGTTTGCTAAATTCAGTAAGTATGAGTTTTGGTTGGACTCAGTAGCATTTTTGATCTATGTGGTGTCAAGAAAGGGTGTGCATATGGACTCTCAAAACATAGAAGCTATGATGAATTGGCCTAGACCAGTTAATCCTTCAGATATCAGGATTTTCTTGGGTTTAGTTGGATATTACAGGAGGTATGTTGAAGGATTTTCATCCATAGCAGCACTTTTGACTAAGTTGACCCAAAAGAAAGTCAAATTTCAATCTTCGGATGCCTGTGAGAAGAGTTTTCAAGAGTTAAAGACTCGACTCACTTTAGCCCTAATATTGACCCTACCTGAGGGTGCAAATGGATTTGTTGTATATTTTGATGCCTCTAGGGTTGGTCTTGGGTGTGTGTTGATGCTTCATGATAAGGTTGTTGCGTATGCCTCTAAATAGATTAAGACTCGTGAGAAGAATTACCCGATGCATAACTTGGAATTGGCAACGGTGGTGTTCGCATTGAAGACTTGGAGATACTATTTGTGTAGGGTCCATATGGATATGTTTATAGACCACAAGAGCCTACAGTATGTGTTCACTCATAAGGATTTGAATTTGCGACAAACAAGATGGTTAGAGCTGCTCAAGGACTATGAAATGAGTGTCCTTTATCATCTAGACAAGGCCAATGTAGTGGTGGATGCTCTTAGCAGACTGTCTATGGAGAGTGTTTCTCATGTGAAAGATGCAAGGAAAGAGTTGGCGAAGGATATGCATCGGCTTGCATGATTAGGGGTTCACCTTGTGGATTCGACAGATGGTGGTGTCATTGTTCAGAATGGTTTATAATCTTCTTTGGTGACTGAACTCAAGGCTAGGAAAGATGAGGATCCTATTTTGGTGAAGTTGAAAGAAGCAGTTCAAAATCAGAGAGTGGAGGTCTTCTCCCAAAGGAGAGATAGTGTACTTCGATATTAGGGTCATTTATGTGTTTCGGGTGTCGATGATTTGAGAGAACGTATGTTGCATGACTCTTATGGTTCCTTATATTCTATATATCTAGGTGCCATCAAGATGTACCATGACTTATGGGAAGTCTATTGGTGGAATGGCATGAAGAAGGACATAGAAGAGTTTGTCTCTAAGTGTCCAAACTGTCAGCAAGTGAAAGTGGAGAATCAGAGACCAGGAGGTATGCTACAAGAAATCAGTATTCCCACTTGGAAGTGGGAAGAGATCAATATGGACTTCATCACAGGGTTTCCTCGCACTCATCGACAGTATGACTCTATATGGATGGTGGTAGACAGGTTGACCATAGCAGCTCATTTCTTACCGATAAAAACTACCGATTAAGCTAAGGACTATGCTAGATTATATATTCGCGAGTTAGTTCGGTTGCATGGAGTTTCCTTGTCCATCATTTCAGACTGAAGTACTCAATTTACCTCGCAATTTTGGAGATTATTTTATAAAGGACTTGGTACGCAGGTCAAGCTCAGTACAATTTTTCCCCCGCAGACAAATGGTCAGGCCAAGTGGACCATTCAGACTCTTGAGGATATGTTGATAGTATGTTTGATTGATTTCAAAGGTAGTTGAGATGATCATTTGCCTCTCATCGAGTTTGCTTACAATAACAACTTCCACTCCAGTATTCAGATGGCTCCATTTGAGGCTCTTTATGGGTGGAGATGTAGATACCCTATTGGATGGTTTGAGATAGGTGAAGCTATATTGATAGGTCCAGATTCGGTTCATGAGGACATGGAGAAAGTTTAGCTTATAAGAGAAAGGCTAAAAATAGCTAGAGTCGTTAAAAGTCATATGCGGATGTTAGGTGGAGAGAACTCGAGTTTGAAGTTGATTATTGGGTGTTCTTGAAGGTGTCTCCCATGAAGGGAGTGATAAGGTTTGGAAAGAAAGGAAATCTTAGTCCCCCATATGTTAGCCATACATAGTTCTGAGACGAGTTGGCAAGGTGGCCTACGATTTGGAGCTACCAGCGGAGTTAGCGTCAGTGCATCCAATTTTCCATGTATCGTTGTTGAAGAAGTGTATCGGTGACCAGGCTTTGATTGTTCCAGTGGAGAGCATAGGCATGAAGGATAGCATAACCTATGAGGAGGTACCCATTGAGATCCTTGATCGTCAGGTTTGGAATTTAAGGAACAAAGAAGTAGCTTCAGTGAAAGTCTTGTGGAGGAATCAACTTGTTGAGGGAGCTATCTGGGAAGCCGAAGCAGATATGATGGCTAGATACTCGCATTTATTCTCTTCCAGTCCTTTTCCAGCATGAGGTATCAATTTCCTCTCTAATACTCTATTTAGCTTCATGTCAAGTCATGTCTCTTAGTTCCTTTCATGTTTTAGCATGTATGTATGATTCATGAGTTCAGTTCAGTCATGTATATCAGTTCGGAGTCAGTTACTCCATCAATTTCAGCTTCAGATGTTCAATATTTAGGATTGTAGTTGCTTTCCCAAACTTTTTAGTATGTGTAACCAACATTCGAGGAAGAATATTCCCAAGAGGGAGATATTGTAATACACCAAACGTCCCTAAGATCAGACCTGGGAGTTGAAACGAAGAAAGCAAGAAAATCTGCACCAGGTCACAGGACGAGTCATCTAGTGACTCGTGGTGTGACCTAACGGGTCATTAAGTGACCCGTCAGGTGGTGCCCAATTTTAAGGAGATATCGTTCTTGGGAAGTGGCAACGGATGGGATGACAAGTCATCGTGACGTCCGACGAATTATGGTATGACCCATCACATGGATAAAGGATGAGATTGTAGTGTTGGTAACGGGTCGAGGGAACGAGTTGTCGGCATCCCTAACGAATCGTTAAGCTGGTCGTGGGGATGAGAAGGTTGGGAGATTGGAAATTTCCAGTGGTGGTGACGTCGGAGACAAGGAGTCATCAGAGGACCTAACGAATCATTATGTTCCTCGTGGTGACTCGCAGTATTATTTTATTTTGCAAATCAGTAAGGGAATTTTCATAATTCCTAAGCTATTAAGCCCTAAAGTACATCATTTTGAGCTCTATTAGGAGAGTTTTAAGGGGGTTTAACCTATTCTAAATTATTCCCCTCCCATGCATGCATGACTAGAAAATTCTCCTTGAAGATCAATCCTAGAATTCTTCAAGTTCTTCTCCAAATCTCTTGGACTTTCAACGACAAGTGTAGATTCAGTTTACCCAGGTATGTAAGGCTATGAATGAGGGTTCTCTTCACCCTCATGCTCAACTTCTCCTCAATTTCATAAATCAAGTCTCAATCCAAGTTATGATCAAAAAGGAGTTTTAACCCAATTTTATAGAATTCTCTATTAATTGTCTATGGATAAATACCTTTTATGTTTTAAAGTATATTTAAACATTCATGGGATGATTTTAAGCATGTTTTGATTACAAATTCATGATTTCAAATTTTTGAAGATTATGCCCAATTATGAAAGTTCATGAAAAAATCAAGTTTATGATTGATGATTTTCGGTATGATGAGATATCTAGTATGTATGAATGTTTACAAATCACCCATGTATGAATCTGTGATTTTGATCAATGAAGTCTATTTCAAGTATGCATGATTTTTAGATTTGGGCAAGCCCACACAAGACAAGTATGTCTTATGTTCTAGCCAAGGCTAATAAGATCAAATGATAGATATATATATTTTGGAGTCAAGACTCCTCAAATGTATAGATTCAAGTTATGTTCTAGAATATTATTATATGATCATTATACATGTTTTGGGAGTAGTTTCTAGCATCGAGTAGGCTAGGGGTTCCAAGGTTCTCCAATCTCATAAACTACGCGCCAACGTAGGTATATTTTGGGGCCTCTCAAGAGAGAGTTTCCCCTACCCAAAGGCACACCGTGATATCACATCTTACTTATCCTTTGTCCTAGAAAGTCTTAAGATGGCCCTCCTCCACGTGGGCAAGACGTGGGATCATCATGCTCTCATACATGATGGTTGTTGGTTATGACGAAGCTCCTATTGTTCCTCATAATTGCAGCTATGCATGTTTATGACTTATTATATTATATTTTCAACTGGTTTGACCCAATATTTATAAGATTTTACTTATAATTTCAGTTATGGCAAGCCATATGATTCTATTTTCATCTTTGGGTCATCCAATTGAGTTTATGACTATTCAAGTTTTCAGATATCAGCATGCAGTCTTTACACTCATGATCTTATGATTTATGTTATGTGCATGATTTCAATTATACTTACTCAGCCTGTTTTACTTACCTTATGTACTTAGTACATTCCAAGTACTGACTGCATACTCTATGCTTTATCGTTTCAAGATACAGGTTCAGACACTCAGACTAAGTCCCTCCATTAGCCAGTCTCCAGAGCTTAGTCCAGTTTTTTTTGTTGGTGAGTCCTCATCCTTCCAGGACCTTCAAATTGCTGAGTTGTATTACTTTAAGTTTTTTAGACTTTTAGTGAGCTATTTGGGGATGTTGTCCCATCAGCTCTTCAGTTTTGTTAGAGACTTTTTTAGACAGTACGTAGAACTTCAGTTTTTATCAGTTTTGACTCTGTATGGTTGTTATGTATTTCAGAATTCCACTTATTCATATTTAGTTTATCAGTTTTCATTTAATGTATGCTCTTTAGCCGTTATGTTCATGCCATAGATCGACTTGGAGCTATTCGTGGTTCTAGGTCACATGTCTCGATTCGGGACCTCAGCTCGGGTCATGAAAAGTTTAGAGCTTAGGAGATTATGAATTATGAAAATTCCCTTACTAATTTTGCAGGAAAAATGACACTTCCAGTCCCAACGACGGACTAGACGAATCATGAAATGGCCTGACAGGTCATCCCCTGACCCATTTCCACTGGCAGTCTCCTCTCAATCTTAAACCCTTCACACCCCACTAGCAACCTGACGAGTCGTTAGGGGTACAACGACTCGTCCCCTCAATTCCGTCGTCAACACTGCTAAATCACATTTTCTTCACCCCGTACCCACTTGACGGGTCATACAACGATTTATAAAGAGTCACGAAGACTCGTCATCTCATATGTTGCCACTGTCTGAGAAAGGAACCTCTTCACACTGGGCACCACTTAATAGGTCACTTGACGACCCGTTAGGTCACACCACGAGTCACTAAATGATACATTCTATGACCTGGTGCAAATTTTTCTGATTCTTCTTATTCAAACCTCAAGTATAATCTTAGGGACTTTCAGGGTATTACACAAGTTTGGCTGGGAAGGAGCATATGAAATAAGTGGAACAGAAGGTGAGGAGCTGGATGTAGAAGTGGGGGAAGGTTGACTAGATAGACTCAACATGTGACTAGATGAAGTAGGTGATCCTAAGTGTTGTGAGGATATTACTGGAGAATGATTAGTGAGGTCTAGTAACACAGTGGGTAATGTATCTATTGTATCCCTTTGTGTTCCCACAGATTCAGTAGAGCACTTTCTCTCAGTATCAGAATGAAAACAATCATAGAAAGAAAAATGAGGTAATGTGGTAGGAAAAGAATAAACCATCAGTAAACAAATGGAAAGGAAAAATATTCTCATGGAAAACAGCACCTTTGGATATGTAAATTTTCTTGGTAGACAAATCTAGAACTTTGTATGCTTTAGTCTCAAAGGGGTATCCCATGAAAACATGGGGTGTAGTTTTAGGCTCAAACTTGTCTATGTGATCTTTAGGTATAGTATAAAAGCAAAGAAAGCCAAAACTTCTTAGGTGAGAGTATGAAGGTTTTATTTTAAACAACACCTCAAAAAGGTAATTTATTGTTAAGTGAAGAAGTTGGCAATCTGTTGATGACATAAGTTATTGTCTGCACACATTCTCCCCAATACTTTAAAGCCAATTTGGATTGAAAAAGAAGGGCTCTAGAGGTTTCAAGGAGATACTTGTGTTTTCTCTCAACTATGTCATTTTATTGAGGTGTATAGGAACAAGTCTTTTGATGTACTATACCCTTTGATTGGAAGAAGGATTAGGCTTCAAGACTAGTAATTCTTAACCATTATCAGTTTTGATTGTCTTGATGGTGATATGAAATTGAGTCTCAATCAAGGAAACAAAAGCTTTGATTAAATGGAGAGCATTGCTTTTGCAACTCAAAAGGTGAGTCCATGTAGATCTACTGAAGTCATCTACCATGGTCAGAAAGTACTTGTAATTGTTGTAGGTGATGGTCCCCATAGATCAACATGTAATAACTCAAATATTTTGGTGCAAGGATTGGTTCTTTCAGGTAAAGAAAGTCTGGATTGTGTGGCCATGGGGCAGATGGTGCACAGGAAGAGTTGTTTGGGTGCAAAGTATGTTGGGATACCTGTAATTCCCCTCATCTTGACAAAAGGTACATGTTCTAATCTATTATGCCAAATAAGATTTGTAGCATTCACAGTCGGAGAGTCATTCAAGCTAGAAACATAAAATCTATTATGTAATATAGTGTTTATAATAGAAGAAGAAATACATTGTACACTATTTGCATTACTGGCACTATGTGAAGAAAAAAATAGATAATCATTATTAAGAGTAGGAATGGAACAATGGTTAGAACAATGATTCTTCAAACAGCTGGGGCAGAACAGATAGAGACTATCCTGAACTTCACCAATCTCCAGAGGCTTCTTCATTGAAGGGGCCTGCAGAATACATGATGAATCAGTAAAGGACACCATGATTTTAAGTTGAGAAGTTAATGAATGCACAGAAATGAGATTATACTTAAAGGAAGACACATAAAGAACCTTGTGCAGAACAATCTATGGAGCAAGGATTACATTACCAACTTGAGTTACCTTCATTTTTTAGCCATTAGGTAGGGTGATCAATAAAGAGTACACTAATGTTCTTATTTGGGACAAGTGTGACCTATTAAAAGTCATATGGTTTGAGGCTCTAGAGTCCAAGATCTATACATCAGCACTAGATTGCAAACATTTGCATGAAAATAAGGCAAAATCAATAAAGAGAACTAAAAGAGAACAGGCCATGATACATGCAAAATTCACAGCTCCACTAGCAAAGTTGCTACTAGTTGAACTTTCTCCCTCATTCCTGGTACTAAAAAGATACAACATGTTCAATAACTATCCATGTTATTCTCTTGTGAGAGTTAGACAGTCATTGTTATTTTGAGATATCATCTGCTCATCCTTCATAGATATCATGTCAGCTGGAATTCCATGAACATTAGCAACATTAACTACTCTCCTTTTTCCTCTGTTGGACCTGTTGTGTTGATATTGTTTGTCAGACCTGGGAAACTGACTGAGATTGTTGTAGTTATTTTGTCTATAATCTTGATTGTAAAACTGTTGGTTATTATAGTTTAGGTTATTTACCCTGTAGTTCTTATTGCTTTGATTAAAATCCTAAGGATATTCATGCAGTTTATATCACTTTTCCTTGATATGACCTTATCTCTTGCAGTGATCATAAAACAATTTGGTCCTATTGATTGGATGATTGTTTGAAGGATGATAGTTAGTTCTGAAGTTTTTGTTCATAGGTGTGTTGGTATTCAGAGAGGTGGAATCACCAAACTGCTGATTTTTTTGTTTGACTTCTCGCTGCCTTTCTTCTTATACAAACAAAGAAAAAGCTTATGCTAAATTGGGAAGGGGATTCAACATGATAATGCTTCCCCTCACTGTAGTGTAGATTTCATTTAGTACCATGAGAAATTAGCCTATCTTGTTCTGCTTTTTGTGTGTTCTCTTTGGCTCCACAATTGCATATGAAGCTAAACTGAGTCTTCAAGTCTATAGTACTTAATTCTTCCCACAACCTTTTCATTTTTGTGTAGTAACTGGTGATATCCATAGTGTTTTGGTACAGATCATTGATCTCCTTTTGTATCTGATATATTTTTTTCCATTTGTCTAATCATACGTATCCTCCAACTCTCGCCACAATTCCATTGAATTACTAGCATACTCAAACACTATCAATAATTTTCTTCGCAAGTGAATTCAGGATCCATGACGTGACTGTCACGCCCCGCCCTAGGGGGTATGACTGGCACCTGGTGCCCTAGTAGGACCTGGACTGCTAACTGGTGAGCCTGAGCACATCTAGTGCCTGGCTAGCTCTACGTCAGATTTCTGGAGACAACGGGCTATATAACGGCTGTAAACACAGCCTCCGGCCAACTAGGCCTATAGCCACCTGTATAAAACTTCAGCTAACCAGAATCTTATATCTCATAGGGGAACCTATGCGGGCCGACAAGGCCACCATGCCACCATGCTGTCTAGTCATCTGTAACTCAACATAGAGAATACTATATAACTACGTGATCGGGGTAAGGTCACTACTACTATCGACTATGGACTCACACGGCCAATCATAATCAAGAATGCTAAACAACCGAACAAAGGCACGGCCTTACACGCACCGGCTCAACTGACCACAAGGGAGACAAACTATATACAATTTGCAAGCCTCTATGAGTACTGACATAATGGTCGGGATAGGGCCCTGGCTACCCATAATGTACAATAAAAGAAAATAAACTACACCCTTCAATATCAAGCTCCCCATGACAGAGCCGACGACTCTATAGCTGGCTCGAATCACGAGGGATCACCTCCTCGTCTATGAGTACCTGCAAGGTAATGCAGCGCCCCAATGGTGTCAGTGGTTTCATTGTACTTGAGGTATGCAAAGTAACCGAATACAACTGAATACAAATAACATAACTAGAAATTTTGAATAGCGTGGGAGATAACTAATCAAGAATTGATATGAACTCAATCGTGCTTTCGTGTTGTGATAGGGTAGGAGCGTACCTGTAGACGTGGCGGCCTGCTGTCTATTAACTAATATATAGCACATAAATACATATATATATAGCAAGCAAGAGCCAATACGAACCCCATAAGCCTGATGGATGCCAAGCAAGCAAACAATCTATATACCCCTACCTGTGTCAAAACTGTACCCAAAAATAAGTCACTCCACCGATCTGCTAACTACGAGCACCTCTGCCGTTCCCCTGGCCTCCGGCTCGGGCCATAGCCATCGATATAAATAATCGTGTTTGAGTCCGGAGGACTCCTATACTTCGTATTCAGAATCGTAATCGAATCTGAATCTGCTCTAGGCGCTTGCACAATGCAATTCAGACCGTAATGTTGATCGCCCGATATGGGAAAGCTTCATCCCATCTTCGTCCAAACCGGGGACGGCATGCCACTTGGAGTGATGTAAACCTGCCCGCTCAGTGGGCGACAGCTACTAATCCAGGGCGGCGATGACGTCAAAAGGGTGCCCTCAAACACACAACCAAGTCTCAACAAACAATAAGCACATATATAGCAAGCATTCTTAAACTGAAAATACATTCGACTCTCGATGATTCCATTTCTTTTCTATTACACTGATCTTTATACCGTTTATACCGACCAGATCTTTATCTAATCGCATGGCTATAATGTAGCCAACATACTATCTATCTCAGATGCATAATCCGTGAGCCAAGATATCATCTCGCTCGAATGGCTAATCTCGTAGCCGTGATACTATCTCGCTTCCATTCGATTTTACTTTACTAACTCTTATTCTGAATATCCGTCATATTATTCTAAAAAAACATGCTTGCTAATCACATAATCGCGCTATAGTGAGTCTGGAATGCTAACTCGCCATTTGGCGCTCGCTTACTAACTTTCGGACTGAGTACCATATAGCGACGCAAACCAAATTTAATGAACTTGCACAATACTCAATATTCAACTCCGGGAGTTCTATTACGGAGGTTACTGTAATATACAAGGCTAAAGCTACTAACTTACCGAAGAAATTGGCTTTACATACCTTAACCTCGGGCTATCCGATTATCGAACGAAGCTTGGTCAGTACTCCAGCTATTTCTCCCATCCTGCACTCACATATAAGTCAATTAGGACTAATTACACCAATATTCTAAAAGAAAATGTCACTTTCAATATATTTATAGCCCAAACATAGGCTTATCGAAAGACGGTCAAAACTTCATATTTCTCGAAAGTCCAGAAGGAGAAGTATTCACTTTAAGGCTAGGAGCACATTGACACTAATTTGGAGCAATTCCACTTACCTTAGTCCGGTAGCACGACGATTTGCCGGCTGAATTTCAGAAACTAAATCCGTAGGAATGCTCCCTACTACTAAATACCTCGCATCTCGAGGTTAATTTTGGATTTGGACAACGCTGACTCAACGTAATCGAGCGATAATTTAATGATACTTTCTGCACCTCTCTCGTTCTCTCGTCGCAACTCTCTCGGAAATTATAAGATTTTAATCAATTAACCAAAGTGGGGCTTTATATACTTGTTCGGATAGCCAACGTGTCACAGCCAACGTGGAGGCTCCACCCCCTGGGTGACACGTTGCCATCGCCGAGGGTCACTTCCGCCTTCTTCCGATGGTTCGACAGTTTCCAGTCCGATCTTTTCCCGGACCTTTTTCTAGCATGTATGGAGCCAAATACGCTTAACCAACACGCGAATAGGCCATCTATGTGTCGGGAATTTACGGGTGTAACATTCTCCCCCATTTAAGAACATTCATCCTCGCGAATGAAAACCGAAGTATTCAGGAGGATTCCTCAACTTACTCAACTTATTTTTAGGAAAATTTCGCGTGTTTCCCCTATAATATGGACTATCCCAAAACCTAAAATGCCGAAAGTCCAACATGTGCACGTACACAATATCATAGTATTCACATGATGTATTAAGATCACCATTTCTCACTTACGTATATAAACTATGGGCAATCGCATGCTAACAATACTTACATACCTGTCGCCTGACTAGGTTTTTAAATAAATGAGGATATCTGGTTTCATATCTTCCTCCTGCCTCCAAGTCATCTCCTCCCTTCGGTTCCTGTTACGCTACGCATTTTTGGCTGCATGCCACATCTTTTGCTCCTCAATCTACGAATATGCCCGTCTAAGATGGCTACCGGAACCTCTTCATAGGCCAACTCTTTTGTAACCTGAATATCTTGGACTGGACTTGATGGGTCTCTATGCATTTCCTCAGCATAGATACATAGAAAAGACCGATAAACGGATTCTTACCTGGAGGCAAGTTCAACTCTGAGGATGCCACGGCTTTATCCCACTAATCAGACACGCTACTCCAACGAATCTCAGATCGAGCTTACCTTTCTTGCCAAATCTCATCACTCCTTTCATCAGAGATACTTTCAGAAATACCCAGTCATTCACATCAAACTCCAGGTCTCTACGCCCGCACATCTACATGGGCGATTTCTGGCGGCCTGCAGTCAGTAGGCGTTCCTTGATAAGCTTCGCCTTCTCCTCTGACCGTTGAATAATTTCTAGCCCAATCACCGCCATTTGTTTCAAACCAGCCAACCGGCGATCTACATTTTCGCCCATATAATGCCTCGAAGGGCGCCATCTGGAGCTGAGTGATAGCTATTATTATAAGCAAACGCAATTAACGGCAAATGCTCATCCCACTCTACCTCCAAAATCTAGCACAAACGCTTGTAACATATCCTCGATCGTTTTAATTGTACATTCTGCTTGCCTATCTGTCTGAGGGTTGAATGTTGTGCTCAAGTTAATCTGTGAACCTGGTGACCTCTGGAAAAGACTGCCAAAATCTAGCTGTAAACTGTGCTCCTCTGTCAGAGATAATAGATACCGGCACTCCATGCAATCTAACTATTTCTCTAGATATACTACTCGGCATAATCTTCAATGAAAGTAGCTTTCATCGGCAAAAAGAAATGAGCCATTTTGTCAAACTGTCGGTCTATCAGTTCTATATAGAATCGTGTCTATGTCTGGTACGGGGTTATCCTGCCATAAAAATCCATATTCACTGCTTTCCCATTTTCCAGAGAGGCACAACTATGTCCCGAGTTAACCCGCCCGGCTTCGATGTTCCGCCACCGTTGGCAATTGGGACACTGAGTTACAAATTTGGCAATTTCTCTTACATACCTGGCCACCAGTAGTTCTTTGATAAGCATGGTACATTTTCGTCGCCCGGGTGAAGAGAGTAGCGGGCGTTATGTACTACTATAATCTCGGCGAGCTCGAAATATCTCGGAACACAAGAGGTGCTTTTACAAATATGGCACCTCATCCTCAGTTATCTGAAAATCTGGCGCTTCCTTTGCTGAATTATGTCCCTTAAGCTGACCAGGTCAGATCTCCATATTGCCATTCTTTTACCTCCACAACTAATGACGACACAAAATAGGTTTTCCCGAGTTACCGCTCCGTTGTCCTCAGCTTCTACTACACGAACGGCTAAACTGGCTAATTGGTGTATTTCTCTGGCTAATTCCCGCTGTTCAGATACAAGTACACCAAACTCCTAATAGATTTATGGCTAAGGGCGTTTGTTACTACATTGTCTCTTCTTGATTGATACAAAATATTCATATTTAGAGAACTTGACATATAATTGACGGTCATACTGGTTTATTATGCCGTAGAAACCGACAGGTAATCTACAGATATAGCTAGAGCTTATCTAGCCTTCTGGCCGCATGAAGGCTACTTGTTGTCGGGATAACCTAAACGACCGTCTGCGCATCTTGTGCCTTTATCTGATCAGAGGATCCTGATAATGATCATGATCTCTAATAATCTGGCTGCATAACCTTGAATAACTGAATAGCTGGGTTGAATGACCTGAATGTGACAGTAGTCTAACAATGCCCTAAATGTTCTACTCGAGCATCTGTAGCTCATGCATACCTGCGGAGTTATGGGCATCTAACTGCTTTGTTATTCTACTTGAACAACTGTAGAGCTGGGCTTAATCGGACTTACTCTCAAGCGACCAATCTCTAGATCTTCACGGGGAGTCTACTGATCTCCTTGTCTTAGTAAACACTGTGCTAGCAGAGTACTACCAATTTCTTACGCCTTGTGCGTATCCAC
>JACEIK010003817.1:137600-152427 GCA_018107945.1 Datura stramonium | reverse complement strand
CATGTTCATACAATAACTCAAAAACATGTTTAGAGTAGTGTACTTGCAAGAATAGGTAAAAGAGAATGTAAAATTGGTGAACCATAGTTGAGTTCTTCACTTCTCCCTTCGCTCCTCTATGGTTTTCAGCAAATATTTCATGACAAATGATTTTAGAAGCTAAGGGTTCAATTTATAGTAAATAGGAAATTTGCAAATTCTGGCCTGTCGTGGAATTGCTCCGTGGCACGGAGGTGAACGTGCCAAATTGCCTCTGTGACACGGAGGTAACGCGTAGGCTCACTAGAATTTGCAATTGTAGGGTGCTTGGCCGAGGCTTGGCGCGATGGCCAACGTGGCATGGCACTGCCCTTGCGTGATGGCCTACGTGACACGGCCTTGGGCGTGCAGCAGTGCCCAACGTGGCACGGCGCTGGCGCGCAAGCGCCCTGGAGTTGCTGCCTTCTCTGGCGCCTGGAATTTTCATGGCACGACGCTGGGCGCGGCACACGCACAGCGTGGCACGCTGCCTGCCGCGGCCAGCCTTGCCATGGCATGCTTCCTTGCCGACTTTTGATATTTGCTTCCAAATCCATTCCTCCACTTCACCCACCATTATTTAGTCCCTTAAATGCATTTTTCACCTACAAAACAAGGACTAATCATGTTGGTTAGTACACATCCAAATTTACATAAAATCACATGATAATGTAAGTGTATAAATAGACAAACATGACTAAATCAAGTTATAAAATAGCACTTGGGCAAGAAATTATGCCCAAGATCAGGGAGCAGGACCGGTGGAATGGGAGGAGTTCACTACAGTCTTTCTGGACCATTTCTTCCCTCGGGAGCTCAGGGAGGCAAAGGTGGAGGAATTCATGAACCTAAACAAGGCAATAGAACAATAGAAGAATATGCACTGGAGTTCATCGGGTTGTCTAAATATGCTCTAGAGATGGTAGCCGAGCAAAAGGCTCGCATGTTGAAGTTTGTGAATGGAGTTTCAAATTTGGTCCTTAAGGAGTGTAGGACAGTAATGCTTATCAAGGACATCGATCTCTCCAGTCTCATAGTTCATGCCCAACAAATTGAGGCAGAGAAATTGAAAGATTTGGAGCGAGAGAACAAATGGGCGAGAACCGACCAGTAAGATTATGGCCATCAAAGATCTGGGGTAGTAGCCTCCCATAGTAGCAGCAGCAGCAGCAGTAGAAGGCTCCAACACCTTGTTCAACCAGTGCCCCTACTTTTCAGTCCCGCAAGAATTGGAGGGGTAGAGCATTTGGCTCTCAGTCCCAGAGCATCAGCGCCAGCAATTGCTACCCAGCTTGCCCTAAGTGTGGAAAGAACCATCCAGGAGAGTGTCTTCAGGGTCGAGAGGGCTTTTTTGGTTGTGGACAGCTTGTTCTTCGGCTTAAAGAATGTCCATCGGTAGGACGGGGGAGGTCACAATCCACTACTTCAGCAGCTCCATCAGGCCGACCAGCTCAGCAGGCCAACACTTCAGGTACGGATGGCGGCCAGCACCAAAACCATTTTTATGCATTGTCTTCTCGGCAAGATCAGGAAAGCTCACCTGACGTGGTCACAGGTATGTTATGCCTTTTTCATCTAGACATGTATGCCCTACTAGATCCAGGAGCCACACTTTTATTTGTGACTCCCTATGTAGAAGACCAGTTCGATATCAGTCTAGAGGTCCTCTCAGAACTATTCTCAGGCTCCACCCCAGTTGGCGAGTCAGTTAGAGCCAGCCGAGTGTATAGAAACTGCCCAGTCTCAATCTTGAATAAAGTCATTCCAACTGAACTGGTAGAGTTAGACATGGTTGATTTTGACCTCATTCTTGGTATGGATTGGTTACACTTAAGTTATACCTTAGTCGACTGCAGAACTAGGGTAGTCAGGTTTCAATTTCCTAATAAGCGAACTTTAGAGTGGACGGGTAGTAGTTCAACGCCTAAGGGTCAGTTTATTTCCTACCTTAAGGACAAAAAGCTTATTTCACGCCCCACCTTGGGAAGTATGGATGGCACCTAGTGCCACACTAGGATTTGACTGAGCTGGTTGGGCTTATGCACGTCTTGGGCATGCCTGCAACTCAATTCAAGAAAACAATGAGATATATCTTGGCTGTAAATACAGCCTCCGGCCGAAAAGGCCGTATAGCCACCTGTAAATAAAAATAGCTAACCAACAAAAAGTAATAAAAAAGAAATCCTATGCGGGCCGAAAAGACCACCATGTTTTCTAGTTATAACTGAAATGAAACCAGGAAACTAAACTACACTATAGCCGACAAGGCCACTAACTAATAGCTAAACAAGGCCCCATACGGCTATCAAATGAAATAAAACATATATAGGCCCCACACGGCTAATAAAAAAATGAACAGCTGGAAATCGGTAGCCTTTAATCCTATAGGAGTGGAACAATGATCGAGATAGGGCCCCGACCTACACATAAACTATACAAACAAAAAGAGCAAACCTTCTGACTATTAGCTCCGGAGGAAGCGAGTTGACTGTACTGCTGACTCTGGCTGAAAGCTAAGGAGGTCATAATCCACATCTATTTGCACCTGCAGGCAAGTAATGTGGCGCCCCAATGATGGGCATCAATACAATATATACCGAATATGTAAGGCAGTAAAAGAAAATAACTGAATAATGTTGATAATGAAACTAAACAATCCAATAGGAGGAATAGAGAGTTAACCTAATATAACTTTATAACCTGTTGTATAATTAACATTAAATAGCACAAATAAGAACCTTACCTGGCCCTCATAAACCTGAAGGAACATCCAGCACAGAATAACCCGCTCGGGGAACCCATAAGACCTGGCGAGTTCACTTTAATCTATGTACCCCTAATTAGGTCAAAATGAGTCAACAGGTAACCATAGCCGTCCTACCAGTCCCTTGGGTCTACAACTGAACCCGCTCGGCTCCTGATCTGTAGCTTCATCTGAGTCTGGTGGACTCCTGATAACTGCACCCTGGGCTCTAGGCTTGACAAGGGTGTAATGCCGATATGACATAAAGATAATAGTCCAAGCATGGAATGGACTATAATATGGCCCTTAAGCCTATGCATCATCCCTTGGGATGACATATCATTCATTGGAGCAACTTCATATAGCCCCTAGAAAGTGACGAAACAGCTAGCAACCCTGGGGTTGATCACGGAAGGCTATACAGGGAAGGGTCAATCCCAAACTAAACATACAGTATGAATCTCAACTAACAATAGCAGCTAGTCACAATAAAATACTCCAAACTTTCTTACGAGGGCTCGAGTTGTGTTACAATACTATAGGAAGTAACTTGCCGAAGGAATTCGCCTTAACATACCTCAATTGTCATTTCCCGAATAACTGACGAGTTTCAACTTGCATTTATCAACTCTTTTCAACTGTAACTTTAATACTGAAAGAATGGGTCTAATTTCAATACCAAATTTAGCAAAAACGGTAACTTTTGATACTAATAGCAACTATAATTCAACATCATAAAATACGGCCAAAAACCTATAATTTTCCGAGAGTTCAGAAGGGAGAAATGCTTATCTAATACCTATGGTCATTTAGGAATCAATTTGGAGAAATTCTGACAACTTCTACTCGGTGGAGTTCCAATTTGCCGAGCGTATTTTTGAGAAATAACTCTGTAATAATTCTTACCATAGGCCCAGAACTCATTACCCAAAGTTAATTTGAGATTGGACGGCATTTGGTAGCATAATCGGACGAAAAACGATTGAAATTTGGGTACTATACTCTCTTTGGCTGTGATATAACTCGGGGAAATGATTTAATGAAGTGAAGGGGCCTATATAAATATTTGAGGTTAGTGGCAGGGGGGCTTCCCGCACCGGCCATAGCGCCAGTAGGCCCCCCATGTTGCGCCTCTCCATCCGCCAGTGGGTTTGGCGCGCCGCGCTGGTTGGTGTCCTGCCGACTGGCGCATCACGCTGGCCCTTCACGGCCTAGCCTCGCCCGACCCTGCTTCCGAGGCTTTTTCCACACGCGTCAAGCTCTTCTTACTCATCACATGTCCATGCGTACACTTACTAATCATTAACATTTATGTGGTGTAACATCCTCCCCCCTTAGGAACATTCGTCCTCGAATGTCATCCTTGGGATTAAAGGAGTTAACTCTCTTAACCAAGATTTAGGAAAATTTCGGCAGAGTCTCCACTTTAATATGGACTATATGGAAACCTGAAACGCAGAAAAGTCCAATAGGTGTCTTGCAGGACACTACAACAACCATTACACAATAAAAGGGGGTAGCTAAGCAACAGTACTAATAGCATAAGTAGTAAAATGACAACTGAACAACAACCTCACCTTAGCTATATAATTTGGATCAACCCTGGAACAGGTGAGGATATCTAGACCTCATATCATCTTCAGCTTCCTAGGTCATTTCTTCTTTATTCATGTTCCTCCATAATATTTTAACAGAGGCGACATCTTTTTTTCTCAACCTACGAACCTGTCGATCTAATATGAACATTGGAACCTCTTTATTGGCTAACTCTTCAGTAACCTGAACGTCCTCAACTGGAAAAATTTGGGACAGGTCCCCTATACACTTTTGCAGCATTGGCACGTGAAAGATCGGGCGAACAGATTCTAACTCTGGAGGTAAGTCTAGCTCATATGCCACTTGGCCTATTCTCCGGAGGATCCAATATGGCTCGATAAACCTAGGCTAAGCTTTCCCTTCTTACCAAATCTCATTATGTCTTTCATTGGAGAAACTTTCAGAAATACCCAGTCATCAACATTGAATTCTAGACTGCTACCTCGTACATTGGAGTAGGACTTCTGGCAACTCTGAGATGTTAGAAAGCATTCTCTGATGAGTATGACCTTCTCTTCTGACTGGTGAATCATATCAAGTCCTACTAACTCTGACTCCCATACTTCAAACAACCCAAAGGGGATCTGCATTTTCTCCCATACAAGTTCTCATAAGGCTCCATCTGGATTACCGAATGATAACTGTTGTTGTAAGAAAATTCAATAAGGGTTAAATGTTCATCCCAACTACCCCCAAAGTCTAACACACACGCCCGCAACATATCCTCAATCGTCTGAATTGTACGTTCTGCCTGCCCATCTATATGAGGATGGAATGTTGTACTCAAATTAACCTGTGTTCCCAAGCCTTTTGTAACGAGTGCCAGAATCTAGCTGTAAATTGTGCCCCCTATAAGAAATGATACATGTCGAGACACCATGCAGTTGAACTATCTCTTTGATATACAATTCAGCATAGTCCTCAGCTAAGAAGGTGGTCCTGACTGGCAGGAAATAAGCTGATTCCGTCAATCTGTCAACAATTACCCAGATAGAATCAAATCTATGCATGGTACGGGTAATCCTGTCACAAAATCCACATTGATTGCTTCCCATTTCCATATAGGTACCACTATCTCTTGTGTCAATCCGCTGGGTTTTTGATGTTCAGCTTTAACTTGCTGAAATTTAGGGAATTGTGCTACGAATTCTGCTACACCTTTTTTCATTCCAGGCCACCATAAAATCTCCTTTATATCACGATACATTTTCATCGAACCCGGATGAAGGGAATATCGAGAGTAGTGCACCTCAGCCATAATTTGCTGGCGGAGCCTGCTACATCTAGGACGGCGACCACTAAATCTCAGGACCTCGTCTTCGGTTATCTCAAAAGATGGTACTTCATCTCATTGAACTTTATCCCTGATCTGTGTTAAATGAGGATCTTCATACTGCCATTCTTTTACCTCTACAACCAGGGATGATACTTTGGTATTCTGAATCACTGCCCCACTATCTCCCGAGTCTACTATTTGGACGCCTAAGCTAGCTAACTGGTGCAATTTAAGGGCCAGCTCCCGCTGTTCGGGCCTCAAATGTGCCAAACTTCCCATTGATCTTCGACTAAGGGCATCTTCTACGATATTATCCTTCCATGGATGATATAAAATATTCATGTCATTGTCCTTCAACAATTCTAACCAGCGACGCTATTGTAGATTCAACTCTTTCTTTGTAAAAATATAATGGACTCTTGTGATCAGTGAAAATATCTATGTGCATGCCATACAGATAATGCCTCCATATTTTTAAAGCATGAACCACCGCAGCTAACTCCAGATCGTGAGTGGGTTAGTTCTTTTCATGCTTTCTTAGATGTCGTGAAGCATAAGAAATTACCTTATCGTGTTGCATCAGAACACACCCTAACCCAACGCCTGAAGCATCACAATACACTGTGTAGTCCTCAAAACCTTCTAGAAAAGCTAGTATTGGTGCTAATGTCAATCTGTTCTTAAACTCCTAAAAACTCTGTTCACATGCTTCAGTCCAATGAAAATTAGATGCTTTCTGAGTTAACTTGGTCAAAGGAGCTGACAGAGTAGCAAATCCCTCTACAAATGTTCTTTAATACTCGGCTAACCCTAAGAAACTGCGTACCTCAATTGGAGTTGTAGGCCTAGGCCATATCTGTACTGCCTCGTTCTTCTGTGAATCTACCTGAATACCAGCATCTGACATAATATGGCCCAAAAAGGCCACAAAATTCAGCCAAAACTCACATTTAGAAAATTTTTCCTATAACTAGCGATCCTTGAGAATCTGGAGCACTGTTCGCAAATGATCTCGTTGTTCTACTTCTGAATGAGAATACACCAGAATGTCATCAATGAATACTATCACAAATAAGTCTAGATACGACATAAATATACAGTTCATCAAATCCATGAACATAGCTAGGGCATTCGTCAACCCGAAGGACATAACTAGGAATTCAAAATGACCACACCTGATCCTGAAAGATGTCTTCGGAATATCTCTCTCCCAAACCCGCACCTGGTGATATCCTGACCTTGAATCAATCTTGGAAAAGTACTTTTCCCCTTGTAGCTGAACAAACAAGTCATCTATCTGGGGAAGTGGGTATTTATTTTTTATGGTAACTTTATTAAACTGCCGGTAATCTATACACATGCGGTGGGAGCCATATTTCTTTCTCACAAACAAAACTGGTGCACCTTACGGTAAAGTACTCGGCCTAATAAAGCCCTTATCTAATAGATCTTTCAACTATTCTTTCAATTCCCTGAGCTCAGCAGGAGCCATTTGATATGGAGGGATGGATATAGGTTGAGTGCCTGGTAGTAAGTCGATAGAGAAATCGATTACCCGTTAAGGGGGAATACTAGGAAGTTCATCTGGGAACACATCTGGAAATTCATTGACTACTAGAATGTACTGAAGAGTCAAGGATTCTACTTGGACATCCTGAACCCTGACAATATGATAGATGCAACCCTTTGATATTAACTTTCTCGCCCAAAGATAGGATATGAACCTACCTTTTGGTGTGGCTGCATTGCCTTTCCACTTTCGCACTACCTCCCCTAGAAAGTAAAATTGGATAGTCTTGGTCCAACATTCTACATTGGCATAACATGGCACTAGCCAATCCATTCCCATAATTGCATCAAAATCAATCATTTCTAGTTCCACTAAATCTGGTAAAGTCTGGCGACCAACAACCTCTACCGTGCAACCTCGTTAGATACTTTTAGCTATAATAGAATCACCGACAGGCGTAGACACTGAAAAGGGTCGTTGAAGAAATTTTGGCGTTATACCGAACTTCCGGGCCACTAATGGTGTAACATAAGACAAAGTGGAACCTGGGTCTATCAAAACATAAATTGAATGAGAACAAATTTCCAGCATACCTGTCACAACATCTGGCGATGACTCAGACTACTATCGCCCCGGTAAATCATATGTGCGATCCAGACCGGTGCCTAAATTAGATGCCCCTGACCTGCCTCGGCCTCTGTTGGATGGAGTTGAGGGCTTGTGCCTTGCTGGAGGTGCTGGGGAATGTGACCCCACTGAAGATATATCCTCGGTACCAATCACCCTGACCTCTGGGTAGACAGTCTCTCATCATGTGACCCTCTTGTCCACAGGTGTAACAAGCAGTAGAACCATACCTGCATGCCCCAAGATGATGTCGACTGCAGATAGGACAACGTGGCATGGTGAGTCTGCTCTGCTCTGACCCTCTCTGCTGCTACGAACCCGATGCCTGTAAGCCTTCGCTGGGTCCTGACTACCTCCGACGGTCTGATCTACCACCCTGATGTTGTTGTGGAGATGGGGTCTAGTTGGTCTACCTGATAGTCGTGGCCTAGGTCCACCCTGAAACTCTGCCTGAGTGTCACTAGGTCTAGCCCTGCGGCTCTTCTCCTGATTTACCCTCTCTATCGCCGCTATCACTATCTGATCCCCTCAATACTCTAAGTAAATGCCTTAATACAGGCAATATCCGTGTCCTCTCGTAGAGTAGCCGTAACACAATTCTCCACGTACTCTAGAAGAAGCCCCATAATAAATCGGTACACTCTAGCTGGCATAGTGTCTACAAAATCTGGTGCATATCGGGCCAAGGAATAAAATCTCATAGCATACTCCTAACACTCATCGAACCCTGCTCTAGATCAGAAACTGATCCACCTAGGCTTGTCGGATTTCTCGCAGCAAATAATGATCTAGGAAGGCCTCTGAAAAGTTGGACCAAGTCGGAGTGGGAACATCTCTTCCTCGGGACCTTTCTCAAATCTCATACTATAATACTGCTATGTCCCATAGTCGAAATACCTCTAACTCAACCAACTCCACAAGCGTGGTATGCATTACCTTGAAAATCCGCTGCAACTGGTCCAAGAAGTCCTGAGGTTCCTCATCTCGATCCGTCTCTGTGAACTGTGGGGGACTCAGAGCGAGGAACTCTAAGACCCTCGAACTCCCAGGTCCTCCCAAAGATTCTGCAGCCACGGGTGCCACTGGCTGACGCTGTGCGGCCATCATCTGAGCTAACATGAAGACAACACTCCTAACATCCTAATCTCATGGTATCGGTATAGGAACCGCTGGAGGTGGTGCTGACACATATGGCACTCTAGACTGCTCCTGGCGTGGTAGAGAATGTTGGAGAAATCGAGATGATGTCTCCCTATCTCCCTCAGATCGAACTGGCTCTAACTGAGGCACCCTACCAGTGCCTTCTTCTGCTGCTGCATCTAACTTCCGACCGGTCATAGTCTGTCGCGTGTCCAACATTTCTCTATAGAAAAGCAGAATATAGTAATCATAGGAACATAACCCTATACAGGACAACTCTATAGCACAACTAGAAGAGAAAGAAGAGTAACCACCCTAACATGCCTCGCAGCCTCCTGTCTATAGAATGTGGTGCACAACACATCCATAGACAAGAATCTACTTGACACAGCTTGTAGACTCACTGGATACGACCTTCTCTGATACCAAGTTTGTCACACACCACCTTGGGAGGTATGACTAGCACCTAGTACCACACTGGGATCTGACTGACCTGTTTTTGCTTATGCACATCTGGTGCATGCCTGCAACTCAATTCAAGAAAATAATGAGGTATATCTCGGTTGTAAATACAACCTCTGGCCGACAAGGCCGTATAGCACCCTGTAAAAGAAAACAATTAACCAACAATACACAATAAAAAGTGAATCCTATGCGGGCCGAAAAGAACATCATGATGTCAAGTTATAACTGAAATGAAACCAGGAAACTAAACTGCGCTATAGCCGACAAGGCCACTAACTAAAAGCTAAACAAGGCCCCACATGACCATCACATGAAATAAAACATATATAGGCCCCACACGACCAATAACAAAATGGACAGCTAGAAATTCGTAGCCTGCAAGCCTCTAGGAGTGGAACAATGGTTGAGATAGGGCCCCAACCTACCCATAAACTATACAATCAAAAAGAGCAGACCTTCTGACTATTAGCTCCGGAGGAAGGGAGCTGACTGTACTGCTGACTCTGGCTGAAAGCTAAGGAGGTCCTAATTCGCATCTATCCGCACCTGTAGGCAAGTAATGCAGCACCCCAAGGATGGGCGTCAGTACAATATATACCAAACATATAAGGCAGTAAAAGAAAATGACTGAATAATACTAATAACGAAACTGAACAATTCAATAGGAGGAATAGAGAGTTAACCTAATATAACTTTATAACCTGCTGTATAACTAACATTAAATAGCACAAACAAGAACCTTACTTGGCCCCCATAAGTCCGGAAGGTACATCCATCACAGAATAACCAGCTCGGGGCCCCATAAGCCCTGGCGAGTTCACTTCAATCTATATACTCTAATCAGGTCAAAATGAGTCAACAGGTACTATATCCATCCTAATGATCCCCTGGGTCTGCAACTGAGCCTGCTCGGCTCCTGATTTGTAACTGCATCTGATTCCGGTGGACTCCTGATAATTGCATCTTAGGCACTAGGCTCGACGAGGGTGTAATGTTGATACGACATAAAGATAATAGTCCATCCATGGAATGGACTATGACATGGCCCTTGGGCCTCTGCATCATCCCTTGGGACGATATATCGCTCCTTGAAGCAATGTCATATAGCCCCTGGTGAGCGACGACACAGTTAGTAACCATGGGGTTGGTCAGGGAAGGCTATACAGGGAAGGATCAATCCCAAACTAAACATACAGAACGAATCTCAACTAACAATAGTAGCTAGTCACAATAAACATACTCCTAACTTTCTTATGAGGGCTCAAGCTGTGTTACATAAGGAAGTAACTTGCCAAAGTAATTCACCTTAACATACCTTAATTGTCATTTCCCGAATAACTGACAAGTTTCAATTTGTATTTGTCAGATCTTTTCAACTGTAATTTTAGAGTCTAATTTCAATACCAAATTCGAAAAATACGGTAACTTTTTATACTAATAGAAACTATAATTCAACTTCATAAAATACGGCCGAGAACCTATAATTTCCTGAGAGTTCAGAAGGGAGAAATGCTTACCTAATGCCTACAGTGATTTTGGAATCAATTTGGAGCAATTCTGATAGCTTCCAGTCGGTGGAGTTCTGATTTGTTGAGCATATTTTTGAGAAATAACTCCATAGTAATGCTTCCCTTAGGCCCAATACTCATTACCTGAAGTTTATTTGAGATTGGATGGCATTTGGTAGCATAATCGGACGGAAAACGATTGAAAATTATGTGTTATACTCTCTCTAGACGTGATATAACTTGGGAAAATGATTTAATGAAGTGAAGGGGCCTATATATATATGTGAGGTCAGTGGTAGGGGGAGCCCTGCGCCGGCCATATCCCCAGCAGGTCCCCCCCCATCGCGCCTCTCCATGTGCCAGTAGGCCTAGCGCACCGCATTGGCCAGTGCCCTGCCGAATGGCGCGTCGCGCTAGCCCTTCGCGACCTAGCCTTGCCTGACCCTACTTCCGAGGATTTTTCCATATGTATCAAGCTCTTCTTACTCATCACAAGTCCAGCGTACGCTTACTAATCGTTAACATTTATGGGGTGTAACAACTTATTTCCAAAGGGTGCATTTATCATTTAGTTCGAGCCAAAGATTCCAGATCTGAGACCCCAACTATCTAGTCAGTCCCAGTTGTCAGCGAGTTCCCTGATGTGTTTCCCAAAGATCTTCTAAGAGTCCCTCCTGAGTGAGAAAAAGACTTCAATATAGACCTTCTTCCAAATACTCAGCCCATCTTTATCCCTCCTTATAGAATAGCTCTAGCTGAGCTTAGGGAGTTGAAAGAGCAGCTAAAATGCCTTCTTGATAAGGGTTTTATCAGACCCAAACACTCTCTCTGGCGTACTCCAGTACTATTCATGCCGAAGAAAGACGGTACCCTCAGAATGTGCATCGATTACCGTCAGTTGAACAAGGTCACGGTCAAGAACAGGTATCCCCTACCCAAGATTGATGACTTGTTCGATCATCTTCAGGGAGCCAGTTGTTTCTCCAAAATCAATCTCAGATCGGGGTATCATCAGTTGAGAGAAAGAGAATAGGACATACTGAAAACAACTTTGAGGAGTAGATATGGCCACTACGAGTTCGTGGTTATGTCCTTTGGACACACAAATGCCTCCGCAGCTTTTATGGACCTAATGAACAGAGTCTTCAAGAAGTATCTGGATATGATCATCATTGTATTTATTGACAACATTAAGGTATACTCCAAGAACGAGGAAGAGCGTGCTAATCACCTGAGGGTAGTGCTTTAAACACTCAGAGATCACCAGTTGTTCGCCAAGTTTAGCAAATGCGGATTCTGGTTGAATTCCGTGAATTTCCTAGGTCATGTGGTCTTGGGTGAGGGTATTCAGGTAGATCCTCAAAAGATAGGAGCGGTGAAAGATTGGCCCAAACCTACCTCCCTAACTGAAATCTGAAGTTTCTTGGGTCTAGTCGATTATTACCAATGTTTTGTGGAAGGTTTCTCCTCTATAGCATCTCCTTTGACTAGGCTGACTCAGAAGAAGGTGAAATTTCAGTGGTCAGAGGCGTGTGAGAAGAGTTTCCAAGAGTTAAAAACTCGACTCACTACCGATCCAGTGTTGACCTTGCCGGAAGGATCAAATGGATTTGTAGTGTATTGCGACGTTTCTAGAGTTGGACTCAATTGCGTTTTGATGCAACGGAGCAAGGTGATAGCCTACGCCTCCAGATAGCTCAAGGTTTATGAAAAGAATTATCCGACCCATGACCTGGATTTGGCAGCGGTGGTGTTGGCGCTAATAATATGGAGACATTACCTGTACGGGGCTCACGTGGATGTTTTCACCGATCACAAGAGCCTTTAATATGTGTTCAGTCAAAAAGATCTGAATCTTCGTTAGAGAAGGTGGTTGGAGCTACTAAAGGACTATGAAATGAGCATGCTATATCACCAAGGCAAAGCCAATGTGGTGGCTGATGCCTTGGCAGAATGTTTATGGGGAGCATGGCTCATGTTAAGAAAGGCAAAAAAGAGCTGGTAAAGGATATCCATATATTAGCTCGGTTGGGAGTATAGTTGGTTGATACAGCTGAGGGTGGAGTAGTGGTTCAGAGTAGGTCAGATTCCTCGTTGGTAGTTGAAGTTAAGTCAAGGTAGGATGAAGATCCCATACTGCTTAAACTGAAGGAGGCAGTTCTTAGAAAAGAAGTGGAGGCTTTCTCCCAGGGGGGATGGTGTACTCCGTTACAAGGGTAGATTGTGTGTACTGAATATGAGTGATTTGAGACAACAAATACTGGCTGAAGCACACAGCACGAGATATTCCATCCACCCTAGTGCTACTAAGATGCACCATGATTTATGTGATATTTACTGGTGGAACGACATGAAGAGAGAAATCGCTGAATTTGTAGCTCAGTGCTCGAACTGCCAAAATTTCAAAGTAGAACACCAGAGACCAGGAGGTATGACTCAGGATATCAGCATACCCACATGAAAGTGGTAAGAAGTAAATATGGACTTTATTACGGGTCTACCTCAGACTCGTCGATAGCATGATTCGATCTAGGTGATAGTAGACCAGACGACTAAGTCAGCACATTTCCTCCCAGTTAAAACTACAGAATCAAAAGAGGACTATTCTAGGCATTATATCCGGGAGTTAGTCAGACTTCATGGGCTGCCCTTATCCAATATCTCAGACAGAGGTACCCAGTTCACCTCTCACTTCTGGAAGTCCTTTCAAAAGGTACTTGGTACCCAGGTCAAGCTTAGCACGGATTTTCACCCACAGATAGATGGACAAGGTGAGAAGACTATTCAGACCCTAGAAGATATGTTGAGGGCGTGCGTGATCGATTTCAAGGGAAGTTGGGATGATCACTTGCCTCTCATCGAGTTTTCATACAACAACAGCTACAACTCCAGTATCCAAATGGCTCCATTTGAGACATTGTATGGTAAGAGGTGCAGATCTCCTATCGAGTGGTTTGAGGTTGGTGAAGCTACTCTAATGGGGCCAGACTCAGTACATGAAGCTATGCAGAAAGTACAGCTCATCCGAGAAATATTGAGAACAGCTTAGAGCCGTTAGAAATCTTATGCTAATGTGAGGAGAAGAGAATTGGAGTTTGCTGTGGATGACTAGGTTTATCTGAAAATTTCACCCATGAAAGGGGTGATGAGATTTGGGAAGGGAAAGCTCAGTCCGAGATATGTGGGTCCCTATAGAATTTTGAAGCGAATTGGCAAGGTAGCCTATGAGTTGGAATTACCTTCAGAATTTGCATCCGTGCACCCAGTATTCCATGTGTCACTATTAAAGAAGTGCATCAGTGATCCAACTTCAGTTGTGCCATTGGACAGTGTGGGAGTGAAAGATAGTCTCTCTTACGAAGAGGTCCCAGTTCAGATCCTTGATCGTCAGGTATGCAAGCTGAGGAACAAGGAGGTAGCTTCAGTCAACGTCTTGTGGAGAAATCATCATGTAGAAGGAGCTACGTGGGAATCCGAAGTAGATATGATGGCTAGATACCCACACTTATTCCCTCCCAGTTCAGCTCTGGCATCAGGTACTAAATTCCTCCTTAGTACTCTATTCAGTTTCGTACTCATCAACTCTATTTAGATTTTCTATCTGCATTCTAGTTGCATCAGCTTTGTTAGTACGGTTAGCGTAGTTCAAAGTCAATTACTCCTTCAGAAACCAGCTCATAGTCTCAGTCTAGAAATCTCAACTCTTTTCATAGTTTTCCTGCAGTTTTAGTCTTCATTTGAGGACGAATGATTCCATGGGGGAGATACTATAACACCCCAAAACTTTCCTTGACCAGATTCAGGCATTTCAAGAAAATTCTGAAGAAAAAAACCAAAAAAAAATTCTTAGAACGACTGAGACAACGAGTCGTGGTCAGCTCCAATGACTCGTTGTGTCAGTCGTGGTCAGCAGGTCTTGGCCTCTTAGGAACTCACGAGACAAG